>JAFLJL010014483.1:20000-25000 GCA_018398815.1 Conus ventricosus | reverse complement strand
CTGTGGTGGTTGTTGTTTTCTTTGTCTTCCAACCTATTTTTACACTTTTTCCTCACACACACAAACACCTCCCTTTTTTCAAACTAAAGTGCGCCTCCATTCTCCTCTTCTTTCTGCATCACCGTTTTAACTAACGATCACCCTGGAAGTCTGTGCTGCTCTGTCACTAATGGGGCATTCTCTATCACAACTCTCGTCACTAATGGGACATTCTCTATCACAACTCTCGTCACTAAGTGGGCATTCTCTATCACAACTCTCGTCACTAACTGGCCATTCTCTATCACAACTCTCGTTACTAACTAGGCATTCTCTATCACAACTCTCGTCACTAACTGGCCATTCTCTATCACAACTCTCGTCACTAACTGGCCATTCTCTATCACAACTCTCGTCACTAACTGGGTATTCTCTATCACAACTCTCGTCACCAACTGGGCATTCTCTATCACAACTCTCGTCACTAACTGGCCATTCTCTATCACAACTCTCGTCACTAAGTGGGCATTCTCTATCACAACTCTCGTAACTAACTGGGCATTCTCTATCACAACTCTCGTCACTAACTGGCCATTCTCTATCACAACTGTCGTCACTAACTGGGCATTCTCTATCACAACTCTCGTCACCAACTGGGTATTCTCTATCAAAACTCTCGTCACTAACTGGCCATTCTCTATCACAACTCTCGTCACCAACTGGCCATTCTCTATCACAACTCTCGTCACTAACTGGGCATTCTCTATCACAACTCTCGTCACCAACTGGGCATTCTCTATCACAACTCTCGTCACTAACTGGCCATTCTCTATCACAACTCACGTCACTAATGGAGCTTTCTCTATCACAACTCTCGTCACTAACTGGGCATTCTCTATCACAACTCTCGTCACTAATGGAGCTTTCTCTATCACAACTCTCGTCACCAACTGGGCATTCTCTATCACAACTCTCGTCACTAACTGGGCATTCTATATCACAACTCTCGTCACTAATGGAGCTTTCTCTATCACAACTCTCGTCACCAACTGGGCATTCTCTATCACAACTCTCGTCAATAATGGAGCATTCTCTATCACAACTCTCGTCAATAATGGAGCATTCTCTATCACAACTCTCGTCACTAAGTGGGCATTCTCTATCACAACTCTCGTCAGTAACTGGGCATTCTCTATCACAACTCTCGTCACTAACTGGGCATTCTCTATCACAACTCTCGTCACTAACTGGCTATTCTCTATCACAACTCTCGTCACCAACTGGGCATTCTCTATCACAACTCTCGTCACTAACTGGCCATTCTCTATCACAACTCTCGTCACTAACTGGCCATTCTCTACCACAACTCTCGTCACTAACTGGCCATTCTCTACCACAACTCTCGTCACTAACTGGCCATTCTCTATCACAACTCTCACTCACCATGGAAGTCTGTGATGCTCTGTCACTAATTGGGCATTCTCTGGGGGACTTTAGTGTTTGGGCGTTTGATAAAAAAAAAAAAAGTATCATGGTTTATTCATGTTCTATTGCTTAATGTAGTTACATTTTCACTCCGCACGTGACGAAAGAGGAAAAGAAAAGAAAAGAAATATGGATAGAAAGAAAGAAAAGAAAAAGAAGGAGTGAAAGAAAGACTGATTGATTGATTGATTGATCTTTAATACACAAGGATGGAGATTTAGGCCAAAGCCTAGTCTTACAACTGTCCTTTCATTTGTGTAGTTGGTGACGAGACAGGCCGGTAGACAGAAAAAAAAAAGAAGAAAGAATGGCAGGAAGGAAGAGAAAGAAAAGGTGGAAAGAAGAATGAGAGGCGGAAAGGAAAAAAGACAGACAGACAGACAGAATACAATGTTGTACTTAACAGTTGTCCCACTCGCCAGTCCCTTTCCACCCCATCCCCAAACCCCCCTCTCCTCAAATCCCCTCTCCTCAAATCCCCTTTCCTCAAATCCCCTCTCCTCAAATCCTCTCTCCTCAAATCCCCTCTCCCAAATCCCTCTCCATCCCAGCACCCCCTTCCCCACCTTCCCATCCGTACAGGTACACTCACACGTCTTTAATCCACCTCCAACACCTCCCCCTCCCCCTGCCCCTACCATACCCTCCCCCCTTCCCCACCTTCCCATCCGTACAGGTACACTCACACGTCTTTAATCCACCTCCAACACTACCCCCCCCCCCCCTGACCTACCCCCCATCCCCCCTGTCCCTCAGATACACATGCACACCAACCAGTGTATCCCCCCTTTCCCTCAGATACACCACACATACCAACCAGTGTATCTCCACCAAGGCCAAAGCTGCGCGAGGTACCGTGTCATTTCGCCTCAGAAGTCTATGATGGGTGGTGGAAATAGGGGGAGGAGGGAGGGGGTGGAAGGATAAGTGGGGGGAGGGGAGCTCTGAATTTCTTCCCTACCCCCCCCCCCCCCCCCCCCCCCCCCTTGTTTTTTGTTTGTTTTGTTTTTGTTTAGCTTTTCTTTGCAGCTGAGCAGCTCGACCCGGTGTTTGGCAGAAGTGCACTGACCACAACATTTAGTAAACAGTGGGAGGGGAGCTCGGAGGTGGTCAGAGGGAGGGGGGGGGGGGAGCAAAGAGAAAGAGAGAGGTGTGTGGTTGAGGGATGGAGAGGTGAGTGGGGCCGAACCCCGTATCCCCACCCACACACCTCACCCTTCTGCCATGTCTACAACACCGCCACGGAAGAATCGATGACCAGGGGACTGCTGACCACGGGGGAGAAGGGAGATGGAGAGATGGAGGGGGGGAGGTTAGGGGTTGTGGTGGCGGAGGAGTTCTTGGTTTGGGTGCCAACTAGCTGACGTTTCTTTCTTGAATCAAAACAAACGAGGTTACCGGAAAGCTTCAAGACCTTTTGGATTTCTTGTGTAATTTCGGAACTTGGTCAGAATGAAAGTGGGTTTGGGGTGGGGCCTGAAGGGGGAAAGAGGGGGGAGGGGAGGAGGTCTGGAACCGCTAACCTCTCTTCGTAATCTATTGCTCCACACGCACACACACACACACACACACACACACACACACACACACACACACACACACACAGTATATATCTCTCTTTGCGTGTGTGTGTGTGTGTGTGTGTGTGTGTGTGTGTGTGTGTGTGTGTGTGTGTGTGTGTGTGTGTGTGTGTGTGTTTGATTTTGATTGATTTAATTAGAGTCTGTTCACAACGATGGTGATATTAGACTTTAAAAAAAAAAAACCCACCTTATATACATGTGTGTTTGTGTGTAAGTGCGTTATATGAGAGTGTGTGAGCGCGAGTGTGCGTGTGCGTGGCGTGCGTGCATGCGCGCACCCGTGTGTGTTTGTGAGAGTGAGAGTGAGACAGGAGAGAGAGAGAGGAGAGAGAGAGAGAGAGGAGAGAGTGAGAGAGAGAGAGAGGGTGTGTGTGTGTGTGTGTGTGTGTGTGTGTTGTGTGTGTGTGTGTGTGTGTGTGTGTGTGTGTGTGAGAGTGTGTGTGTGTGTGTGTGTGGTGTGTGTGTGTGTGGCGTGCGTGCGTGCGTGCGTGCGTGCATGCGTGCGTGCGTGCGTGCGTGCGGGCGGGCGCGCGCATGCGCGCGCACGCGGACACAAATACATGAAAGTTTGCCTATTAACGACCAAACAATAATTATAAACTGATAAATCAATTACAGCAAATGAATAAACAGAACTCGATATAGCCTTTGCTATATTCAATCATTTTTGGGCTGTAAAGAATTTCATGCAAGCCCTAATGAAGAAATATCTATCTTTAGAATATTATATAAAGCTGTTTAGAACTGGACATTCAAAAGAATATGTTGAATAGATAATGGGAGACCACAAGCGCAATCTACATCCTTAGAAAATTTGGTTTTCCACCGAGTTTTAAACGCATTTTATAAATTATACTGGACAACGATCTTTGACATAATAACGCTTTCGTTTTGCAGGAAGTTTTTCATTGTTCATACAATTTTCTAATAGAGAAACTGATTTCATGTTTATCCAATTTTATTTACTATCTGGATTTTTTCTAAGAGCACCTCTTTTGCTAATTTATCAGCTATTTCATTTCCACAGATACCACAATGGGATGGGATCCAGCAAACTCTACAAAAGTTCCTTTCGCCTAACGGAATGTATAATAAATTTTATATCAAAAATTAAGTCTTTCCTTACATTTGCATCCAATTTCGTAAGCTACAAAGTACAGAATTTAGAGTCAACACAGATTAAAATGCTGTAAATTGCCACATTAAGATCAGATATCCAAGATAAGGCCATAAGGATTGCGTATAGTTCAGCAGTGAAAAACTGAAAAGTTCCTTCCTAAACAAAATGATTTCTTTACTTTTAAATCGGGAATTACAAATCCAGCTCCTGTATAAGATTCTAAAAACTGAACCATCGTGTAGATTTTAAGATGATGTGGATATGTGTTTTCAAGATGTTCTTTTGCTTCTACTGATATCAAATTGATATTATCTTCTTTTTTTAAAGTAGTGTAATCTATATCAAATTTGGAGAAATATGCTCCCATGAGGAACCGTGGGCATAGTTGGAGGTTTTGAAATGGATGTAATATCGATGTCACATTTTCTAATAAATCATCAGTATAATTTCGAATGGGCTGCAGCTAAGAAATATTCTGTGCCCTTTCAGGAAAATCCCATTTGGAATCAAGAAATATTTTCATTTGTTACTGAATTTGATACAGAAAGACTTCTGGCTACATATTTGCCTGTTGCTAGTTTGCGTTGATCATCAAGTGACAGAGATTAGCTTCTTTATATGTTTTAAAAGTATTAGAATGCGCTGGAACACCAAGGGCTACTTTAATAGCTTTACTGTCTATACTTTGTAACCGCTTAAGTAATGTTTGAGAAGCTGAAAAATATACTTCCTGTCCGTAGTCAATTTTGATCGAACCAGACTAATAGAAAGATGCACAAGAGTTTGGATATCTTGACCCCAAGATTGTGCACTGATTATTTTTAGTAAAGATA
>JAFLJL010014483.1:2500-15000 GCA_018398815.1 Conus ventricosus | reverse complement strand
GCCTGCTGCCACTGAAACTGCTGCATGTTTGTGATTGATTTTTCCCCCTGCTGTTACTGTTTCCAACAAAACTAAAGTTACGATTCTTATTAACAAGAAAGTGTCCATGTCCACAAATAACAACTTGTTGGACTCCAGTGAATAATAGTTTGGGTTTTTATTTTTCAGGACATTGCTGAACATAAGGCACCTCCTGCAAGTTCAAGTTTCCGCCCAACAACCATATGCCTTTAGTAAGTGATGATTCATCAGTAATTTGGACCACAGGATGGTGACATAAGTGTGCATTTTAAGAATGAATGCTGGTATGGTATGTCTGTATCTATAAACTGACCTGGTGAGTAAGGAATAATGATCTTAGATCTGCAGCTTAGATCTGATGTAGCACGTCACGCATCAGTTTTTTAAATAAAAGCCAGAATCAGTATATTGTAAAAGACACCTCAGAATTCTAATGTCATTGTGAACTTCAGAATTTAAGTGGAGGGAGTGAGATTGAAAATGTAAAAAATGGTATGTTTGTGTGTGGGGGGGGGGGGGGGACTGAAAGTGAAGCAAGTGAAAGATTTCTACAGCAGGGAGAGAATTATGAGTGAATGATGCAGTACTGACAAACTCCTGTTCAAAGGATAAGGCATTATCTGATAGATCAAACATACTGAAGGAAATGTGTTATCACATAATCCGTTTAAAGTTATTTACATACTACGGTATGTGTGGTGGTTGTTGTGTGGGCTGTTGGTTGTGTGTGTGTGTGTGTGTGTGTGTTGTGTGTGTGTGTGAACAGATGTATGTATGTCATGTTAATTATCATGTACTCGCCTGTGTCCGTGCGGATGTGTGTACATGACATAATATGGTCAACCTGGAAAAATAATGTCGAACTGCCTGGAAAGAACACAAGCGTCTGATGGCGAGGGAGGTGGTACGTACAAGGAGCTGTAGGTTCAAACTGGTAAGGCTGAAACTCCATACATGTCCTCACTGTCACTCTTGCATACCCGCATTCATGACAGCATTTACTCCATACGCACACGCAATCTTGCCATCACCCAAAAGGAGCACTACCGAATGTTTGTTCTTCTCGCCCCTCTCCTTCAGAGGGAAAACACTTTACTAATCACACAACAACTTGTAAACAATTTTACACAACCTGTACTCTCTCCCCACTTGAAGAGACAAATAAATCCGCACACATGTACCATCCTCACGTCGGAGACAAATCAATCTTCACACAACGATCTCTCCTACTTCCGAGAGACAAATCAATCTCACACATGTAGCTCCTCCTCACACCGAAGATAAAATAGTCTTCACACTTTGTATCTCTCTTACACTGAGAGATGAAATAGTCTAGTTTTCCGCTTCTATAAAGCTATGGGCCTGCACATTCCGTTATCCAAAAAAAAACCCGACCCCGGAGAATACAAAACTCCCGTAAATCACTGAGGACCTGCCTGCCTCAAGAAAAAAAGCCCCCCTTTCTCATAACCTGTCTCTCTGAACAATATTCGGCCCCCGTCGAATTCTCCTGTCCCTGGAAGATACGATCTCGACTTCTCTTCCTGAGTTCTTCCTGTCTCTTCTCTCGAGTAACGACGAAAGCTTCAACTCCTCTCCCTGGAGTGGTACTTGCTGGGGCTGAACTACCATGTGTTCCCCCACACCATGGCCATCTCAACCACCTCACGGGGTTTTTGAAAGATGAAGGTGAAGGCGAAGGTAAAGGGTGAGAGGTGAAGGCTGAAACACGAATAAGGTTCGTGTTAGTAACCTGCTTCCAAATTCAACATATGAATTCTTTCTTTCATTCTTTCAGGTTTCCCCCGTGTAGCTTTCCCCAACTATCTCGCTCACCTGGTAACAACTGTCAGCAAAGAGACCACCGACCCCGACAGGTTTCGAGTCTCTAGCGCATCTGCTGGTTTAAAACTGACTCTTTCCCCCCTTTCCTAGGAGTGCATACCAGTGTCAAAACACATGACCAGCACCTTATACCTTACCACCCGTGTTAAACTATCACTCAGTGGTCACTTCACCCAATGACCACATTCGTTTCTTGAATAGGCATACTCACATTATGTTGGGGACGCCCGCTGACACTAGTCAAGCCAATGAATATTCTTCTTTAATTGTGGCACGGGAAATGGATTCATATCAACAATTATTATGTGATGGAGCGTCACATGCCGTGATGGTGAGGCGACGTCCACATGACAACCCCCCATCCTGGGATGAAAAAATTTTCCTCCAGAAAATTTTTTAAAGGATATACAACTTCACTTAAACACATCCTCACCTTGAATCTCAAAATGTGTAACCATCGCAATGATTCACCAAAGTAATAATCAACGTATAGAATCAATCAACCAGGATCCACCATAAATAGCATGTTTCAAACGTTCCAATCTTTCCTTAAAAAAAAACATTCTTAATTGATCACCATGATTCCACAAGATACATTTCACACAAATTACATGGATAAAACAATTAGGGATATCAACAATTCAAAGCACAAATTGTGTTCAGACATTAAGATGTGAAGCACATTTTCCTTGATCTTTGTCTCACATCATATGGTTCAAATACCCTCATGAAAATGAAATATTCCAAGTGTACATGTTTTCTCAATAGACCCTGTAAACAAAATAGACCATAGTTTAAACATAATTTCTTGTCCCCACATGTAATGTTATAGCCATTGAAAAGTCACATTGCTTTTCCATTGATACAATGAACAAATGAAAACAATTGGGTTTGTCTCATTGCACAGATTCAAAACATGCATATATACATTTTTAAAGAGTTATTTGCTCATCACACATACGATATAAATTCATCGTCACCAGCAAGGTTAGTAACATAAAATAGTACATGATTTTTTTCCCATTGTTTTACCAAAGAATAAATATGTATTACATCAACCATCAAGTAGTCGGTGCTTGCAAAACATATATAGTCACATCAACAAGCAAATATGCATAATACCACTTGATTTAAATCGCGTCCGAGCATACAACGCACTGTCAAAAGTGATCACACCGTAATCATTAAGAAAGACAAAAAAACTGGAATAGTCGTTCCTTGAAGACAGTTACATTTGTCCATGATTAGTCACGCACGTGACCACAAATCTGCCATAACATTATGTGTTCCAGGCACGGTTCAATGGTACATTGGAATTCCTTTAGTCAAGTCTATTTCACAAATTCCTTCTGAGACTGACACGGAGTTCTTCAATGTCCTGGGATAGGCTCGGCATCGAACAACAGTGATCTTAGGTGACTTTTTCTGTAATCGATGCAGAAACGCACCCGATCCATCAGGTTTTGTCCACCATAACAACTGGTGAGCTGTACGGAATGTAAAGGTTTATACACCGTAAATCCAGCATTACACTTGATTTCTCTCCTCAAAACCACCTCTTTTTTTGCAATGGGAGGGGTAGGTCGGGTCGCACTGGTATTTCAGAAGTTAACTGAATACTATGGGGTTCAATACATTACTGTACCGGGGTATCCGCAACACATCCGAAAGTCTTCTTCAAAATGTCGTTGAAGCGGTCTGTTTGAGTAGTAGACAAATGCATTCGACAGAACCACATCCTCATAGGTTTTTCACCATTGATAGAAGAAAGAGGGAGGGGTACTGCTTCATCGGCACTGGAAGATGTTAAACACTCCTACATTTTTGCTGTTTTCATACCCTTTGATCTGTCTCTGACGTTACATTGGGTACAAATTCCATCTCTGAATAATGTCGGTCATGTTGACATTTCATTGCTGACATTAGGAAATATCCACTCAACCGACCGGTTATGGCAACATTTGTACGTTCAACATACTTCTTCAACAGTTCACATGAAATTACCTCTCATGTTTGCCATTTGATCTGATAATTTACTGCAGAAAGTTTTTTTCGACCACCTGAAAAGGCCCTTCCACATAAACACGAAGCTGTTATGTTTCTTCCAGTTTATACACAAGGAACTTTATCCCCTACTCGAAGAACGTGCCTTTGCTTTTCTGCTGCAAAGACCTTGTACACATCTGTTTTTTCTATCAGCTGACTGTTGAGCTAGCTCACATCACATTCAAACGATTATGCAGTCAAAACGTATTGGTAAACAGTTTTAACTGTCAGTAGGTCCGCTTTCCGTCCAATTGTGTCATCAACAATCCAAAGGTCCCCCTGGTGAGTGTCCAAAAAGTAGCGCAAAATGGTGAGAATCCCAGCGTTGTCGTTCGGCATTTCCCTGTTATGCAAAAAGCAAAGCCGGTATGAAACGATCCCCACTCCTGGGGCTCCTGCCGTTGCAACCTTTCTCAACATGGACTTTTAACGTTCCATGAAACGTTTCAACCATGCCATTCGATTTGGGATGATAGGGCGTGGTTGAAATGAAGAGATTGACAACAGTCTGTAAATTTCTCTCAGAGATCAAAAATGAATGCGTTCCACAATCCGAGAGAATTTCGTCTGGAAGACCCAACTCTGGAAAAAATTGCATGTCGGCTTCAGAGACAATTACTGATCAATTTTTTTCTTTCAGTGGAATCGCTTCTGGATACCTTGTTGCTGTTATCCACCAAAGTCAAGATTATAGCGATATCCCAAGAAACAGTGGTCGCGGTCCAACCAAGATCAAATTCTACCTGTCCGAAAAGGAACGAAATGAGAGGCTTTGGGCAAAGGTGCACATGGACCGAACATTTCTGAAGTCTTGGCAGATGTCACATGAGCGGCAGTATTTCGTAACTTCCTCATGTGACATCCGCCAATAAAAAAGAATCAAGACTCTCTTTAATGTTTCTTTTGATTCCGCAGTGACAGCGAACAATGCATCATAGCCGGTGCGGACGGGTTTCTCTAAGTGGGTTGGGAACCACAACTTTCTGTTGTCCTGTCCAGTACGACCCCCTGGAGAGAATGCAGTGTCCAGTATGTACGTTGGTTTGTCCGTTGGTACGTCCAGTGGACAGGCTGTTTAGCAGCGAAAGTATTGTCGTCAGCGTCCGTCCGTTTCCCTGCATTCTTTAAATTCAATCTGGGGTTAATCTGGAGTTCATCCAGTTTGAGACTTTTAGCGGCTTTGTAGCCTTTCCTGCTCTATGACGTTTGATCTAGTACTCACAAACAAGGAACACACGATCCTCCAGCACCACAATGTACTGTAGCGAGCACCAGGCAAATTGCCAAGATCAAGTCGCAGACTGGGGTTATCAATAACCACAAAGGGCCCGTAAGAAAACCGAGTAGTACGGTGTATCGACTGAAATTTTCGCCAGCGGAAACGTTTTTTCAATCTTGCCCTCGCAAATGACCTACACTTTTGGACAGTGTTTGAGAAACTGGTCTTGAAGCACGAAAGATTTCCGTACACCAGCAGTAGTGCACCCCGTGTCTCGCAAAACCGAAGCCCTTGCAACCATTGATAGCTCTCCGTTTTCTAACACCAGTCCACAAGATTTGATCTGGTGCCAAAAAAGGCTTCTTCACAAGCAGTGGAGACTAATGCGGGTTTTGAATCATATGGTTTGAAAGGGCAATTTTGCCTCAAATGGAACTTGCCATCACAAAAGAAACATCGCATTGTCTGGGATCGGCAGCTGACTGATTTTGTGAACTTCTGGTTTCTGCCATCGACTGGTTCCAAAAGGTCTACGTGGTGGTCGTTGTCCACGACCGTCGGAACGTTTGCTTGAAAGTAACGGGTCTTTTCCGCGTGAGTCTGTATTGACGAAAGTCACTTCGAACCGCGAAAGATCCATTGTCCGTTCCTAGGATATGTATATCCCTTGAGGACTCAAAAATGACCCACGATTTCCTTTCCTGTAACTTCCTGTCCTGATGGATAGTACATTACGCATGAGACCAAAGATGGAAAATCTCCTTTCCTAGCCACGCCCTTATCTGGGTGAGCGATACAAACTGATCATCCATCTACACATTTCCCTCCACGTTTTCAAATGGCCTTTCCTTTATAGGTAATGGCAAGATCTTTGCTCACTCTCTGGAAAAGGTTGTTTCTCTATGAAGGAGATCCCGCAGTGATTGAAAAGTTTTGTTCGTTTTAGAGACAAATCGAATCCATCGATCCAAACAATGACTCATCGGATCAGAAAGAAGGAAACGAATTCTCCTTTTCAGGGCGCACAGAACGGAAACGTTTCGTGAAAACCGATTCACAAACAGTGAAATTTCTTGAGGGAGTTCTTCTTCAAACTATCCCAAGTTAAATTTGGTTTCGCTGCGAGGGAGTGGTAAATTCAAAGCGCTACCTTAAACAACGACGCAATATACAATGTCCACTTTTCCATTTGGCCAACCACAAACGGTGCGTGACTTTCAAAGCGGAAAAGAAAACTATCAATTCATCCGTTTTGTTCCTCAAAAGGTGGCAACTTTGAATGATATAATAAATATGCCGCTTTGGTTGAGGCATGCTGCGGAACCGACTGGTGGAGGTGCTCTCGATGCCTTATTCTTCTAATTTCCAGCATCAGTCGCTAATTCTAACTGCCCAACTTAAATTGACGTTCTTCAGCTTCAGCTTCCCCCTGTAAATCTTTTTCTCATTTCAGCTTCCTCTGTAGGTTTATTTCTTCAGCTTCAGCTTCCCCTCTGGAATCTTTTTTTCTTCAATTTCAGCTCCTCCTCTGTAGTTTATTTCTTCAGCTTCCCTCTGTAGTTTATTTTCTTCAGCTTCAGCTTCCCTCTGTAATTTAATTTTCTTCTCTCCTCTTACCTGTCTGCCCTATCTGGCATTGTTGCACATAGTTGAGTAAGTTTTTCTCCCTCAAAACCCAAGCGTTTCCCCGCTTGGTTAACATATTTATCAAAATCATCCATAATGAATCGTCAGATTATAAACACCAAACAATCGCAAAGTATAATAAAAAATAAGCGATATATGATGATATTTGTTGTCACAAAACCGTAATTATAGAAATACCAAATACAGAATTCATTTTCCGGTGTAAACAAAAAAACCGCTTACGTAAATAGGGTAGATATGAAATTCAAGGAATGTATTTTTCCAAAATAAATTTGCAACTGTTATCAATTTGAATTTACAAAATAACCAAATGAAGTTTAATACAAAACTGTTTTTCCCTAAGGGAAAGAAAAAAAAATAAACACAATAAAGTTTTCGGAAAATAAATTCTTTATAAAGTTTTAGTTCGCAAAATGTCTGGTTGTCATCTTTCTTTCTTACTTAAGTTCAAACGCATGTCCAAAACAAATGCACCGCCTTATACAAACAATGAAATATAAATTTACAAAAACAAATGGAATCACAAACAATTAAAAAGAGGGGAAGAAACACAAAGCAACGGAATCCTACCTCAAAAGAATGAAAATGTTGAAAAGAAACTAGATAGAGCTATTGAGGAGAAAGTTTAAGAGATTTTTGTAAAAAGGAGGGGTGAAAAGGAAATGAAAGGAGTACACAGACCCGGAATAGTGAGCAGAAATCAAGAAAAGCAAAACGAAGCCCACAAAACAGCACCCTAGTGGTCACTGTCTCCCGTGAAACTGGAGACGGGAAAAAACAAATCACTGCACCATATACACACCCTACTGTAATAATACAAATACTAAACAACATCAATCAATAAATGCACATTCACCAAACTTCAAAGAAAAATCTCGCACCACACACCCAGAAAAAAAAATAATCAAAGATAAAGATGGTTATTTGGGCAGAGCGTAACAACTCCACCACCTATCACTACTAGCGTGACGGAGGGAGAAGTTATCCCCACACTCTGAGGGCAAGGGGAAAAATCAAAACTGAAACACTAGGATAGCGAAAGAAAGAGATATTTATCAGAAGGGAAAGACTATTCACTCCCCAACGCCATGTCCCCCTGCTAAACGCAGAAGAGGTTGGGGCTATCAGTCTGGAATGGGACTAAAACTAAACCGCTAGGGAAGGACAGCGATTCCTCAAACGCCCCTGCCCCCTTGCTGCCAGGTTCGAGCAAGAGAAGTTGAGGCTATCCGGTCCTGAGGTGGGGAAGGGTCAAAAAGAAATCCTACAAAAAAAAAAAACCTCTTAACAGAGAAGAACAACCAAAAGAAATGTTCAACCACCCTAACACATATAGAAATAGAAAAAACCACACAAATGCAAAATATTATACACAATAAATAATAAACTTTCTCTTTTTTTTTCTTTCCCTCAAACCCTGAGGCACAAAAAATAAAATCTGTCCGAGGGTACAAATAGAAACCTTTCCTTTTTCTTTTCTTCGCTCAACCCTTGAGGTACAAATAGAAATCCTTTTTTTCTTTCCTCAAACCCTTGAGGGTACAAATCTTTTTTTAAACCCCAAGGCACAAATAAAATCTTTCATTTTTTTTTTTTTTTTCCGAGGAGAAACAAACGGCAGCTACACGCCGGTGAAATCGAGTCCGGGTCTACCACTGTCACACTGGCACTCTTGCATACACCGCATGTCATACAGCATTTACTCCATACGCACACGCAATCTTTTTCATATCACCACAAAAGGAGCACTACCGAATGGTTTTTTCCTCTCACCCGATCTCCTTCAGGGAAAACACTTTACTAATCACAACAACAACTTGGTAAACAGATTTTACACCGGTAGCTCTCTCCGCACTGAGAGACAAATAAATCCGCCACCAAAACATGTTATCTCTCCTCACGTCGGGAGACAAATCAATCTTCACACACGTATCTCGCCTCACAGCCGAAGACAAATCAACTGCACACATGTATCTCTCCTCACAACACCGAGAGATAAAATAGTCTTCACACTTGTAATCCTCTTTACACTGAGAGATGAAATAGTCAAGTTCCGCTTCATAAAGCCTAATGGCCTTCACATTCCGGTACCAAAAAAACCGGACCCGGAGAGAATACATAACTCCCGTAATCACTGAGGACCTGCCTGCCTCAAGAAAAAGCTCCCCTGCTTCTCATACCCTGTCCTCTCTGAGGACAATATACTGCCCCCCGAATTCACCTGTCCTGGAGGTACGAGTCCGACTTCTCTTCCACTGGAGTCTCTGTCCTCTCGAGAAACGACGAGCTTCAACTCCTCCCCTGGAGTTGGTACCTTGCTGGGCTGAACTACCATGTGTTCCCCACACCAGGGCCATCGTGAACCACCTCACGGGGTGGGAAAAGATGGAAGGTGAAGGGCGAAGGGTAAAGGGTGAAGGTGAAGGGCTGAAACACGATAAGGTTCGTTTTAAGTAACCTGCTTCCAAATTCAACTTAATGAATTCTTTCTTCTTTCTTCTTTTAGTTTCCCCCCCTGTAGCTTTCCCCAACTATCTATCGCTCACCTGGTAATAACTGGTCAGCAAAGAGGACCACCGTCCTGACAGGTTCGAGTCTCTATCCATCTGCTGGGTTAAAACTGACTCTTTTTCCCCCCTTCTCCTAGTGATCATACTCAGTGTTCAAAACACACGACCAGCACCGTACCTTACCCGCCCTTGTTAAACTATCACGCAGTGGTCACTTTCACCCAATGACCACTATGCGATTCCTGAATGATCATACTCACAGTATTTTTTGGGGACGCCCGCTACACTAGTCCTAGCCATATGAATATTCTTCCTTTAATTGTGGCACGGGGAAATGATTCATATCAACAATTACATGTGATGGAGCGTCACAATGCTTGATGTGAGGCTACGTCAAATGACAATACACTTTCAGTGAAAATTTTCACGCTTCGAGGTCCCCTTCGTTGGAACATTGACTCGTACGGGCTGGGTGCATCTGCCATATCGCCCGGAAAATAGTTGAGTTTTACGTCCTCATACGAAAGCTTTTAGGGACATGTCTTTCCTTCACGGTAGTTCTGCATTATACGTCACTGGCCAGAATCCACGACTCTCGTCTCTTTCCGACTGTGCTACGGGCAATCTCCGTGGCGAGTCGAACGAGTGTTGGCTACTTGCACGACCCAAACACGGATAGAAAGTTCCAGAAGAAAAGTAACACGTACATTGAAACAAGCTCGATCATACTTTTGAACAACCCAAACATCCTATTTTCTGGGTGGAGGACCCTTTAAGGTAATCGCACTCTCAACCGTTTCAAGACAAAAGCAACCGTTATCGGAGCTACAAAATATGAACATGTCAAAATGCGCTGGGTGAAAAACATGTCACACCATGTCTCAGTCGCACTATTTACTCTGAGAGTCAATTCAAGTGATAAATAAAGAGAGGAGCACAGCGCGCTGCAAACGCCTCCCAGTTGACACCTCTTGTGGATTGTAAATAAGATTACAATTTTCCCCGGATCCTAACTCCTCGTTTAGAGACAATATTTTACTCATCTTTTAATGCAAACACAATACTTTTCCTCTTTCCTTTCATGTTTTGAATCGAATTTGGTTAATCGAACAGATCTAATTATCTTAACTGTACATCCGCTTCTTCAAAATCTATGAAAGCAGCATGCCAACTTCCGTTTTTACGTAAAGTTTCTGGTTATAAATTAACCACAAAATATTAACAACTGAAAGTCGTTTTCTAAAACAGCTAGGTGTGCTACAGTTAAATTACAGCTTGTGTTCTACAGTTATATTACAGCATGGCGTTCTAACAGTTAAAATCATTTTCCTCGTGGCCTAGCTTGCACGTTCTATGACAATTCCACTAAATGTAAAAGGAGAGGGGGGGGGGGGGAGAGGACAGAGAGTGGAGGGGAGACCAACAGAGACAGAGAGAAAAGACAGAGACAGACAGAGACAGGCTGACAGAACAGAGACAGGCAGACAGACAACAGAGACAGACAGAAGAACACAGAGAAAGAAGGGGGTGGAAGAGAATGGGGTGGGAAGGAGGGAGAACGGAGAGAAAGACGGACAGACAGACAATAGACAACGACCAACAGACAGATTTTGTTAAATATGTTTGGCACCACCGGCACGACCTAACCACAGCAAAAACGACGACGAACCCACACTGTCCGTGAGCCCAGTTCCCCTTCAACCGAACTGCAGTGATACTGACAACCCCTCTGGTCCACTGGGTGCAACGACCACCGACCGTGCTAAGTGGCGGGGACCGTGCGTCAGTTACATGCCACGCTGTGTTGACATTGCCAACGAGCTGATTTGGGGGAAGGGTGGGAGAGAACAGAGGAAGATGGAGGGGTTTTGCGGGAGGTGGAGGTGGGGGTGGCGGGAGTGGGGTGGGCATGTATTAGTTAAAAGAGGGCAAAAGGGAAGCGAAAAGGAAGAGTGAGATAGAGAGGGAAATTGAAGGTGTAATGAAGGAAAGAGAGAGAGAGGTGAGTGAGGAGAGAGGGAGAGCAGACAGACAAGGACCACAGAACAAAGAGACAGACAATGGCAGAGAAATAAATAACATATTGAAAAAGACTTGGGAGATCAAGAGACAGAGAGCCACAGACGAGACAACGTGGGGATAGGGAAGACAAAGGAAGTGCAAACCAGACATAATGGAAAATGAAGTCAAAAACAAAAGGTGAAAAGACAGATGACAGACAAGAGACAGGCAAACAAACACGAGAGGCAAACAGAGAGACAGGCAGACATACAAATACCTGACCGACCGACAGAGTTAAACGGGTAACGTACATCTTAAAAGACTCACGCACCGGCCCAAACATACACGCACTGCATTATCCACGTCCTACGATACGTAAGAACTCGATCACGCACCGGCGTGTGCGTACATGCCGCACAATACGCGCGCCCTAATGCGTACATGCCCACATACGCGCGCGGGGCGCGACGCGCGCGCGCACACACACAGACACACACAACACACACACACACACAAACTCTACCAAGCCACCACGCACACGCACGCACACACCACACACACACACACCACACAACAACACACCCACACACACACAGTACGCTCGCACGCACGCACGCACGCACGCACGCCACGCAAGCAAGCACGCCACGACACACACACATACACACTCCAAATCCATTTCCTTTCTAATACAGATTGACAGGTTGGTAACAACACCGAACCCTACACAACAAACAGTAGGGGCGAAGCAATGGAAATAAAAACCTCTCTGTTTGATCGTGACAAGTATTTGTGGGAATGATTTATGTCCAGGTAGACACGGGAAAAGGGGTGGGGAGGAAAGGTGCATCACACACAACACACACCCACACACACACACACACTGTTATATGTGTACATGCGTGCAACAAAAATGACATCACACCCACATCCAGCACACACGCACACACACTCACACACACACACACACACCATCACACACCTGTATATGTGCACATGCGTGCACACAAAAAAAGACATCACACACACACACACACACACGCGCGCGCGCGCGCGCGCGCTCGCATGCACACTCATACAAGGTGAGAGAGACACAGGCAGAGGTGACGGGGTCGGGGTGGCGGGCGGGAGGGGTGAAGGTGAGGAGGGAAGGCAGACGGGGGGGGGGGGGGGGGGGGGGGGGGGGGGGGGGGGGGGGGTCGACAGAGAGA
>JAFLJL010014482.1:5000-10602 GCA_018398815.1 Conus ventricosus | reverse complement strand
GGAGACGAATTGAGGCCTGTCTGTCTGTCTGTCTGTCTCTCTCTCTCTCTCTCTCTGGGCTGAGTTCGAGATCACGCAGCGGGCAGGACGCGAATTTGGTGCTCTCTTAAAATTTTTGTACATTTTTGTTAATTAATCAGGATTAACGAACTCTGCAGTGATACAAGATGAACGCCGAATTGTGTGCAGGTTCTGTCGACATTAATATGCAAAAATTACTGCAAAATCAAAAAGAACAATTTGAAAAAGCTTTGGATTTCCGATTTGAAACAATGACTCAGCAGATTTCAGTCGGCTTGGACAGAGCCGTGCGTGAGTTAAAAATTGAACTGCATGAGCTGCGTGCTAAAACTTCGAGCTTAGAAGCAACAGTGACAAGTGCCACTCAGGAAACACACCGGACAAAGCAAATTGTGTCACAACTTGAAAACAAAATGGTACGAACAACAGGTGCGTTGTCTGACAAAATTGAAAAGCTTGAAATGTACTCTAGGCGGGACAATTTGAAGTTTTTCAATGTTCAGCCTAAGTCCAGCAGTGAGTCATATGAGGAGTGTGTGACAGTGATTGTCCAGGTGCTACAAGGGACTGTGTCCGACAAAGTGTGGTGCCGGGATGACATTATCAGAGCATACCGTCTCGGACGTAGCAACGACAACAACCGACCCCCGCCGATGATCGTGAAGTTTGCGCGATGGGCTGATAAGATGGCGGTGCTTACCCGAGGCAAAGAAGCACTGCGGAAGAAAAATGTGACGGTTGCCGCCGATCTGACAGACAGACAGAGAGAAACGCTACAAGAATACCGACAACAAGGTATGCACGCCTACTACAAGGGCAACAGACTGGTGGTGGAGGAACAGAGGGGACGTCCCGGTCACCGCTGGCAGACGGCACCGGAACACCACGCCGGCAGCGCTCAGCGTTACGACTCCCGCATCAACACACGGTTCGACGAAGGCGACCACATCACCCGTAGCGAGCATTACTACGACAGTCAGGGGTTAGGTAGTGAAAGGCTGGAACCATACCGTGGGTCGTGGTATAGGCCTACCAACAGTGACTGTGATCCGAGGTCTATTCTGGGGAGTGTGGAAGTGGGCGTGAGGACAATAACGGGAGCGGGGCACGGGACTGGAACTATGGCCAACCATACTACAGCTACCAGTCCATGTATCACTTTCCATCCCTGCCACCAGCACCGGACACTCGCAATTTGGTCAGTGTTCAACCTTCCAGTATTCATGCCCCCCAGATGGACAGTACAGGTAAGACAACAAGTCAGCGAGACACAAAGTCATGCAAAGCTGTTGACTTGGTGTCAGACAATCCAAGGGAGACGGGGGGGAATCATGGTTCAGTTGATACTATGGAAAACAAATTGTCACAGCCATACTGTGTGTCAGATTGGGTTTCTGACAGTGAACGGGGAACGGATGGAAATTCTGATCCTAACACTTTGAAAGACGATCACTTGAGTCAGTTGGACAGTGTGGCAGACTCTGTGTTTGGTGGGGGTAGGGGAGTGGAAGGAAATCCTGCCGGAAATGACATTTTGAACAAAGATACTTTGGAAGTGACATACACTGACGGACAACATCAGTCGTCTGACAATGACCCGTCCATAACCATGATCACAGTGGCTGACGACGCCAGGAGTGACGATGACTTACAGAATGACACACAGATCAACACTGAGACCACTGAGCATGAAAACCAGTCGCAGTCCTTAAAACAAATCCTAAAAAAGAACCCCCCAGACAGTCATGGCGAGACAGTGGACAGAGTGAACACTGACCTAGAACGGCCAACGAGTTCGATAAAGTTAGTTGACACAAACACACATGTTGTGACCGATGATGTGATAGAGACGCTACAAAAAACGACAGACAGTGAACAAAATGACAAAGGCTCTACTGCAACAACACAAACCGGGGCGATTGACGCGGACCTCGAAACAAAATAATACAAAAGACAGAACAACCCGCTAAGGAGTGCTTCATGCACAAATGCTGCTTTAAAACGCCAGACAACACTTCGAGAGGTCACAGCTCTAAGTGGAAAACGAGATGAATTATAGGGATTCGGCCAGGCTCATGTCATGCGAGACATTCGATTTATGACATATAATATCGAAGGTCTTTCTCGGGTTTATGATCCTGAGCTCCGATCTTACATTGCTGAGTTTGATTTCTGTCTCCTAGTTTTAAACATTTGCTACTAGATTCCCTGACCATTTGTTCCCCAGCCACCAGACGTTTGTCAACCAGGCATTAGACTGTCAGATGGTGTCACATCCAGACTGTCGGGGGGACTTGCGCTGCTAGTGAAAAAACAGCTGACCAAATATATTGAAAAATCGATGTTGAATATGACAACATTATTGTGCTGAAATTGTCAAAAAAATTGTTTGGGACAGACTCACCAGTACTTTTGCTTGGGGTATATGTACCGCCTTCCTCTTCTCCATATTATCGTGATACAGACCAAACAAATGGCATTACTGTTTTAGAGCAATGTATTATGGACGTTGTGGAATCTCTTGGCAACTTACCTGTTTTGTTGTTCGGTGACTTCAATGCACGTACAGGGGGTGAAAATGGTACAGAAGCAGATGATGATGTCATAGTCATTTGTCCTTTACAGGAAGACACTCATGACAACGTTTTACTGCGAACTTCAAAAGATAAGATAAAGAATGATTTTGGTAAATGCTTGTTGAATGTCTGCAGTTCTTTGATCTGTTCATCCTTAATGGTGCCATTAAAGATGATATTGACTTCGGTCACTTCACCTATGTGTCACCAACAGGATGTAGCATTGTTGATTACGTAATTGTGTCTAGATGTCTCTTAAAAAATTGTGTCTCTTTGAATGTTCGGCCAAGAATAGAATCAAAACACATGCCAGTTGAAGCTGTATTCAGCACTAAAGTGTATGTAGCTAATCTACAGAATCCAAACATATTGAAAAAACTTGAAAAAATTGTATGGGACCAAGAAAAATTGATGAATTCAAAGGCAAATTGATGGGTGATGAGTTTCAGGAAAACATGGAAAGGGCAACTGACTTAATAGATACCGATGTTAATAAAGCGATTTCTGTGTTTAATGAGTCATTAATTGATGCTAGTAGTTGTATGAGAAAAACAATTACAATTGGCAAAGAAAGAACAGACCCATGGTTTGATAAGGAATGCAACCAAGAAAAAAAGCAGCTCCGCCAAAATTTGAGACAGTACTACAGACGGACGGACGATGACGAAGAGATCAGAATTATGTATAATCAAAAGCGCAGAGATTATAAAGAACTTCTCAGACTAAAAAGAAAAACTCATCGAGAAAAAGTTGTAAAGACTTTAACATGACAACATAAACGACTCTACGAAATTTTGGAGCAAATTAAAATCTTTATCGTGTAAAAAATCAGTTCAAAATGACATTAGCAAGGATGATTGGTACCAACACTTTTCAGAGGTCTTTCAGTCCAACTTGACTACCGATGAACAAAACGTGTCTGTTGACGAGCGAGAAGTACAAATCGATAAAGAATCAAATCACTTCAACACAGACATTCTAGAACATGATATATCAGAAAGTGAAATTTACGCTGCAGTACGTTCATTAAAGAACGGTAAGGCCGCAGGCCCTGATGGTATTGTGGGGGAAATTTTCAAAATTCTATTACAGTAATTATTCCGTTTTTGATTCTTTTGTTCAATAAACTGTTTTCTACTGGAACTTATCCTTTACAGTGGTCAGAAGCCATTATCCAACCTCTGTTTAAAAAAGGTGACGTGAATGTAGCCGATAATTATAGAGGGATATCATTGCTGAGTGTGTGCAGTAAGTTGTACAGCCATATACTAAACGAACGGCTGAACAAATGGATTGAAGAAAATAATGTCATCAATGAAAGTCAGGCTGGATTTAGAAAAAAATATAGTACTATTGACCACGTTTTTACACTGTTTGCTATAGTTCAAAAACAATTATTGCAACACAAGAAATTGTACGTTGCCTTTATTGATTTTAAAAAGGCCTTTGATTCCGTTGTTCGAGCAAACTTGTGGGATATCCTGAAGAAAAGGGGGATAAATGGAAAAATGTACCGGGCTATTACTAGTATATATAACACGGTGAAAGCGAGAGTTAGAGTTGGTAACGATTTAAGTGAAGCCTTTCGTGTCCTCTCGGTTTAAAACAGGGGGAAGTGTGCAGTCCCGTTCTGTTCTCCATTTTTATCAATGAGCTGGCTGTAGAAATAATTGAAAAGGGAAAGCATGGAATCCAACTTATCCCTGATTTTCTGGAAATTTTAATTCTTATGTTTGCAGACGATGTTATCCTCCTTTCTGATTCAGTTACTGGTTTGCAAAATCAGTTAAACGTCTTATACAATTCAGCTAAAAGACTAGGTCTTACAGTAAATCTGAATAAATCAAATATAGTGATATTTAGAAATGGTGGCCATATCTCTGAGCATGAACAGTGGTTCTTTGTCAGAATAAGATGAATGTTGTAAACATGTACAGATATCTAGGAATCATAATGTCAACTAGACTCTCCTTTTCACATACCCTCTATGATATGTCAAGCAAAGCAAAGAGAGGCGTCATAAATATTTTCAAACTTTTGTGGTCTGTGGGAGAAAAATCACCTACTGTATTCTTTAAGTTGTTCGACACTCAAATTCAGCCAATACTTAGTTATGGGGCGGAAATCTGGGGCATTGTCACACTGTCACTCTAGCATACCCGCATTCATGACAGCATTACTCCATACGCACACGCAATCTTTCCAAACAACCAAAAGGCGCACTACCGAATGTTTTTCTTCTCCCCCTCTCCTTCAGGGAAAACAATTTACTAAATCACATCATCCACTTGTAAACAGATTTTACCTCTGTATCTCTCTCCACACTGAGAGACAAATAAATCTGCACACATGTATCTCTCCTCACGTCGGGAGACAAATCAATCTTCCCACATGTATCTCTCTTTACACTGAGAGAAAAAACAGTCTTCACACACGTATCTCTCCTCACACTGAGAGATAAAATAATCTAGTTCCGCTTCTTATAAAGCCGTGGCCTTCACATTCCGTTATCCAAAAAATCCGGACCAGGAGAATACATAACTCCCGTAATCACTGAGGACCTGCCTGCCTCAAGTAAACGCTTCTCCGCTTTCTCTATTCCCTGTCTCTCTGAGACAATATACTGCCCCCTCGAATTCTCCTGTCCTGGAGATACGAGTCTCGACTTCTCTTCCTGGAGTTCTTCTGTCTCTTGAGAAACGACGAGCTTCAACTCCTCTCCCTGGAGTTGGAACTTGCTGGGCTGAACTACCAGTGTTTCCTCACACCATGGCCATCTTCAACCACCTCACGGGGTGAAAGGTGAAGGGTGAAGGGCGAAGGGTAAAAGGGTGAAGGGCTGAAACACGAATAAGGTTCGTGTAAGTAACCTTCTTAATTCAACATATGAATTCTTTCTTTCTCTTTTCTTTAAGTTTTCCCCCTGTAGCTTTCCCCCACTATCTATCGCTCACCTGGTAATGACTGGTCAGCAAAGAGGACCACCGTCCTGACAGGTTCGAGTC
>JAFLJL010014481.1:73984-84748 GCA_018398815.1 Conus ventricosus | reverse complement strand
GGTTTTTTAAACTTGGTGTATTGTCAGTTGTGTGCGTAAAGGGTTAATTGTGAAGAAGCAGATAGATGTTTGTAGGTTTTAGTCCATTAGGGCAGTGGGTAGGCCTCCCTATCTATGACCCGAGTTGTATGTCAACTCCAGTCTTTTAATTTTTGGAATCTGTCCTAGGCTGGGGGGGGGGGGGGGGGGGGGGGGGGGGGGGGGGGGGGGGGGGGGGGGTTAGTAGATTATTAGTACTGTTGCTATGTGATATTTAAAAATTTACTTGTGTTATTTTGTTTGAAAGGAGAATCTTTCAGGGGGTTATTATTTTGTGGTCGCGTATTGGTATGTTACGGGTAAGGTTAGGGGGAAGTGATAGTAGAGAGAAAGGGGGGGGGGTTGATGACGTGTTGATAATGTGTTGGCAAAGTGGATGATTGCCAAACTCATGGCTGTGGCGGCTGGCGGTAGCGCTGGTACTGTCCTGTTGTGTGGAGACATGGCTAAGGTACTGGGGCCATGGTTTTTTTGAAAACGTTTGGGATTCCCTGTGGCGCCAACTATTTTCAAATACTGCTACTTCCAATCATTGCGCAGACGCTGACTCGTTTCCGGGTGCCTCCCCATTTTGTGTTCCGGTAGGCGGGGCCCGTCTTCGGCCATTTGACGCATGTGCAATGAAGTTTTCGATTTGTAGACATGTGGGTCGTCTTAACGTGGCTCTGCGTAGTCGGCTGGATGTAAGCAACGTTAATAACAATAATAATAATATTTATTGATGGATTTTTAGTACTGATAAGAGAGAGTGTCGGGAGTGTCAATATTATTTTCTCTTATTGCTGCCGCGGGGTTTTAATACTGTGCAGCTACTGATGGGGTTTTTCCTGTTGTTGTTTTTTTTTGTATTACGTGTGACCATTACTAAGTGTGACTCCTACGTGCAGGTTGGGATGCGGAGATTCTGACTATGTTTTTACTGTTTTGGTTGGTGTTGCTATTGGGTTTTGTGTGGGTAGTCGACTGTTA
Organism: Conus ventricosus; assembly: GCA_018398815.1. Classification (NCBI taxonomy): domain Eukaryota; kingdom Metazoa; phylum Mollusca; class Gastropoda; order Neogastropoda; family Conidae; genus Conus; species Conus ventricosus. The sequence goes on along the minus strand of JAFLJL010014481.1, from coordinate 83,740 downwards.
TTGTTGTTGCTGCCGTTGGCGTTCCCTGATGTCATTGATGTTGTGTTATATGTTGGGTCACCTCTGCTGCGCTGGCTAGTGTTATCCCATGCCAGTGTAATTGTCAGTATGTCAGTATGGCGGGTGTCAGTTGTTTCATTGTTGTTTCGAGACCGGTGTCTAAATCTTAATGGTGGTGTTGTTTGTGTTGATTGTGCCTGAGATTTCTGTTTGCTTAGACCCGTGTTGGCGCAGGGGCATAGTTGAGGGGGTTCTTTTGATGACCGATGGAGCACTAGTATCAGTTGTGGTGTCACGGTGAATGCCGTTTGTGACTCTGAATGGTTGTCGTGTTTGGCCCCTTAAGTCAGTGACATTATGGGTGGCGGTAATTGATCGGCCAGTCAATAAATGATGAACACACGTTTTGTTGAGGGGTTCGTCCTTGGTGCGATAGTAATTGTCTGGCAGGGTGCAGCTGTACACGTGTGCTCTATTGGACGGACTCGTGACAAGTGACAGTGTAGGAATACGCAAAGTAGTGTGAATCCACCCCTGATGTGGAGCATGAAGGTGTGTCGTTTCCCCTAGCGCCACCGTTGCTAGTGGGGATGGGCAGCACCGGGTGTTGACCAACGTCTGGCTGATGTGACGGCCTGAAGACCGACCCAGGCGGAGCTGACCCAGACCGACCCAGGCGGAGCTGGACCCAGGCCGACCCAGGCGGAACGACCCAGGCCGACCCAGGCGGAGCTGTCCCAGGCCGACCCAGGCGGAACTGACCCCGGCCGACCCAGGCTTGCAGCCCTGCCGCGTTGTGGGCGTGCGGGAAGCGCGCGCCCATGGTTGGTGGTGGTGCAGACTCCTCCTGACTCGTGCACCACATCTTTGGGCAGCTGATTACATGGCGTTAGTCGTCGGGTGTCTTAGGCTGTGATTACGGTTTCTACAGCATAACCTTCGAAACATCGTCTTTGCATCGTCGTCGTCGTCGTTGCTGTTCTCCACGTTACTCCGTCAACGGTGTGGTGGGCGAAAACATATTAACTGATCAAATTGTGCGTCCACAAGCTACAGTGTGCCTAGTTTTTCACCTGGACAATGCATCTGAGACAATAAGTTGATGACTCACATGGTTTGTGGGGGTCGTTTGGGGAAGTTTTGGCATCGTAACAAATTTTAGTGGCCATTATTGTGATCTAAGTGTTGTGCGACCGGTTGGTCACCCGGGGGGTGGTTGCTTGGCAGCCGGTTTGATGTATGCTTGGGCTTGTTGGTTGGATATTTTGTGTTGGTGTGTACTGTGATGTTGGGAGGGTCTATTGTGCAGGATGGTGTGTGTGTGCATGACGACAGCGTGTTGTATTGAATAAATATATTTATTTGTTGACGTTGTGTGGGTGTGTTGTATGAGAGGGGAGAGGGTGTTAGTATAGGTGTTTTTCCTCTCAGACCTTAGCGTGTCTGACACGTGTGCACTGCACTGCACTGGATGTCATGGAACAAAACAGTCAGAGAGAGAGAGAGAGAGAGGGAGAAGAGAGAGAGAGACATAATTCACAACCACCTCCACCACCGCACCCCATACACCAACCCCCTCACCACCACTCCCCTCGCCACATAGCCCACAACAACAAAGACATCGCGAAGGTTATCAACGGTACAGTTTACCTTTCATCGCAAACTGTCGGAAATGCTGAATGATCTCCGGGTTTTCCGAACCGGGATTGAACAGGAAGGTATGCTTTCTCATTGTACCCACACGCGTAGTGTAGAAGTCCTGGAACAAAGAGAAAAAAGGCATGGCCACAACAGTCTGTACCTGCACTGGATTCATGGAACACCAGACAAAGGCTTGCCACATTACAGTCTGTACCTGCAATGGATGTCATGGAAAAGGAACAAAGGCATGGCCACATTACCGTCGTAAATGCACTGGATGCCATGAACAAAGAACCCAAAGGCATGGCCACATTACAGTCTGTACTGCAGGTGATGTCATGGAACACACAGACAAGGAATGGCCACATTACGGTCTGTACTGCAGTGGATGTCATGGAACACACAAAGGCATGGCCACATTACGGTCTGTACTGCACTGGATGTCATGGAACACAGACAAAGACATGGCCACATTACAGTCTGTACTGCAGTGGATGTCATGGAACACACAGTCAAAGGCATGGCCACATTTCGGTCTGTACTGCACTGGATGTCATGGAACACACAGTCAAAGGCATGGCCACATTACAGTCTGTACTGCACTGGATGTCATGGAACACACAGTCAAAGGCATGGCCACATTACAGTCTGTACTGCAGTGGATGTCATGGAACACACAGTCAAAGGCATGGCCACATTACAGTCTGTACTGCACTGGATGTCATGGAACACACAAAAGGCATGGCCACATTACGGTCTGTACTGCACTGGATGTCATGGAACACACAGTCAAAGGCATGGCCACATTACAGTCTGTACTGCACTGGATGTCATGGAACACACAGTCAAAGGCATGGCCACATTACAGTCTGTACTGCAGTGGATGTCATGGAACACACAGTCAAAGGCATGGCCACATTACAGTCTGTACTGCACTGGATGTCATGGAACACACAGTCAAAGGCATGGCCACATTACAGTCTGTACTGCAGTGGATGTCATGGAACACACAGTCAAAGGCATGGCCACATTACAGTCTGTACTGCACTGGATGTCATGGAACACACAGTCAAAGGCATGGCCACATTACAGTCTGTACTGCAGTGGATGTCATGGAACACACAGTCAAAGGCATGGCCACATTACAGTCTGTACTGCACTGGATGTCATGGAACACACAGTCAAAGGCATGGCCACATTGGAGTCTGTACTGCACTGGATGTCATGGCCCAGGATGGTGTTTCCATGTACTACATTTTTTCCTGTTTCAACAATAACATGTTCATTTAGAGCGCAGCCAGTCAGCTCATACAATGGGGACCCACTCTGCGTAGGTCCCCACATTGCCTTATTAATATAGCATAGCATAGCACTTCATGGCATGCAGTAGCGCATCGTAACACAACGCACCGCAACACAGCGTAACGTAACGTTAACGCAACATATAGGTATAATAGCTTTTTAGTTAGAATTGTTTTTGTACATTTTATATTTTTGCACGTCTACGACATGTAAAGGAAAAACAATCGAATCTAGTAGCTAAGATACAATGCATTCCATCAACACATCGAATTGTTACAGTAATCCACTAAGATACAATGCATTCCATCAACACATCGAATTGTTACAGTAATCCATCAACACATCGAATTGTTACAGTAATCCATCAACACATCGAATTGTTACAGTAATCCACTAAGATACAATGCATTCCATCAACACATTGAATTGTTACAGCAATCCATCAACACATCGAATTGTTACAGTAATCCATCAACACATCGAATTGTTACAGTAATCCATCAACACATCGAATTGTTACAGTAATCCATCAACACATCGAATTGTTACAGTAATCCACTAAGATACAATGCAATCCATCAACACATCGAATTGTTACAGTAATCCATCAACACATCGAATTGTTACAGTAATCCACTAAGATACAATGCAATCCATCAACACATCGAATTGTTACAGTAATCCATCAACACATCGAATTGTTACAGTGATAACTAAGATACAATGCATTCCATCAACACATCGAATTGTTACAGTAATCCATCAACACATCGACTTGTTACAGTAATCCGAGAAAAATTGTGCATTTTGTTGTATTGTGTTGTCTGGCGTCGTTTCCTATCTTTGTGCTTGATGCTTGAACCGTACTGTGTTGTGTTGTACTGTACAACACGACATCCATGTCAAAGTAGATTTGCTTCCGAAGGGTTAGTGGATTTCTACATGAACTTCTGTTTTTTGAGACGTGGACTCTAACAGCTGAACTTGGGAGAAGGATTCAGGCATTAGAGATGAGGTGCTTCCTCAAGATCCTAGGCATCTCATACAAAGACGACATTACCAACTTGGAGGTCCAGACCACAGTAAGGCAAGCCATTGGACCATACGAAGACCTGTTGTCCACAGTGAAAAGAAGGAAAATGAGATGGTATGGTCATGTATCAAGATCAACAGAACTTGCCAAAACTATTCTACAGGGAACAGTGCGAGGAGGCAGAAGGAGAGGAGGACAGAGAAAGAGATGGGAGGACAACATCAGTGCATGGACTGGCCTCACACTCACCAACTGCCTAACAGCGTCTGAGAACCGGGAGGAGTGGAGGAAGCTGGTGTCGAAGTCTTCTGTGGCGCCCAAACTGTCTTCAAGTCTCAGAATTATTTGACAGACATTGCTGTATTCCTACCGCTCGGGTTGATTTGTTGTTGTTTTTTCTTTTCTTCTATTTTTTTCTACGGTGGTTGTTATTCTCCTTTGATGATATTGTTTCTCGATTGATTTTTCTTCCAAGTACAATTATCAAAGAAGATAAGTTTTTGTTGTTGTTAATCGGAACGGTGATTAGGGAGAAACTGTGTAGTACCGGTCACACACATACAACGCATTTGACCCATACTCGGTATTCTTTCAAAAGTGATGAGGCATCATATAGCATACTATGTGGTTATCGGGGGTTTGAACATTCATGACATTCAATGTAAAAGTACCTTGCGGTAATCTCCATGAAAGCCTTGTTTAAATATTCCACCAGATGATTATTTATATGTATTTATTTGTGTATTTATTCATTTATTTATTCAATAATTTATTCATATATTAAAATTATTAGTATCATAATCATCATTATTATTATTACTATTATTATCACTATTATTATTGTTGTTATTGTTGTTGTTAGCCAGTTTCTAAAATGGATGAAGATTTCATGTTTGATCTCAGATTCTGTGGAAAATCCAGTTTTAATTCGTTTTGAGAATAAATGTATGTTATTTGTCTTTCTCTCTCTTCTTGTTTTTCTTTTTCTTAGTAGACATGTATGGAATTGGTTTTGATACGCGGAGTTCTTGATGTTGTCCCCTTCGGTCGGCTCTGATACAAATCACGTGCACTGTATCGCGCGGCACAAAGTTCACGTGCACTGTATCGCGCGGCACAAAGTTCACGTGCACTGTATCGCGCGGCACAAAGTTCACGTGCACTGTATCGCGCGGCACAAAGTTCACGTGCAGTGTATCGCGCGGCACAAAGTTCACGTGCACTGTATCGCGCGGCACAAAGTTCACGTGCACTGTATCGCGCGGCACAAAGTTCACGTGCACTGTATCGCGCGGCTCAAAGTTCACGTGCACTGTATCGCGCGTCACAAAGTTCACGTGCACTGTATCGCGCGGCACAAAGTTCACGTGCACTGTATCGCGCGGCACAAAGTTCACGTGCACTGTATCGCGCGGCACAAAGTTCACGTGCACTGTATCGCGCGGCACAAAGTTCACGTGCACTGTATCGCGCGGCACAAAGGACTGTTGGTTCTGTTTTGTTCGTTACATTCACGTTATCGAGAGTCTGGCACCCAAACCCATCATCTAAGGACTATGTCTTCGTGCCAAATTCTTCTTAGACCTACCATAACGGCGGACAATAAACTCAACACCACCCTACGTATTTTTATCATTGTTGCATTTCTTGTTGCCACCGGCGTCAGACGTTCGGGGAAAGGGAGATCAATCTAACAACTCTTCGATGGGAAAAAGCAGACGTCAGCGCCTAATTTTCGGGATTTTTTTTTTCTTCGTGTGTTTTTGACCTTGTGAAAGCGACGTAAGAATCTTAATGGTTATTGGAAAGAAAAGCAACCCACTAAAGAAAAAAAAAAGAAAAAAAAATCCAGGACAGAAGAAAGAAGGAAAGAGAAGTTGATGACCAGCCTATCTGATTCGTGAACACCAGCTGAGCAGGACCATGGCAACATCTCCGCAACCGCCGTTTGGAAAGTTGCACGAATTTTTTTTAATCAGATTTCTGAAAGTGCTGTTTGGAAAGTTCTAAAACCATTCCTCCAGATCGGATCAGTGGAAAGGAAGCGTCAGCACTCATACTACCGCCCTCTATGTACATTAGTGTTCGTTCTCCTTAGACGCCTTTCTGGGCTTCACTTAAATTGTCAGGTTTACTTCAGTCTCCAGGTTCTCATAGACCAACCGACAACACGCAAGGCTTTCTAAGGGAAGGCACAAAACACAGAACAAAGACAAGTCCTGTCCTGAAAAAGATACAAGACAAGGAGGACAACCGTGTACAGAAATGACATCATTTCACAGCACCATAGCTGAATGATTGACATCTTTAAGGCGAATCAAACTAGGCCGTTGTCAGGACGACTATGGTTCTGAAGCATTCTGTCTGTCTGTCTGTCTGTCTGTTCTTTTTCTGTTCTGTTCTTGTTTGCCTTTCTTTTTCTTCCTTTCTTCTTCCCGTCTCTCCATATTTCTTTGGGTTTTTTTTCTTTCTTTTCTTTTTTTTCTCTCTTTTCAGTCGTTTTTTCTTCCTCGTTTTTTTTTTCATTCCTTCTTTCTTTCTTTCTTTTCTTTTTTTCGTTTCTTACTTTCTTTCTATTCTCGTTTCCTTCTCTTCTTTTATTTCATATTTTTCTATCATTCTTTCTTTCTTCTTTCTTTCAATCCTTCTTTCTTTCATTCCTCTCTTTTCTTTCCTTTTCTTTCTGCCCTTTCTTTCTTTCCCGCTTCCTTCTTTCCTTCTTTTTTCCTTTCTTTTCTTTCATTAGGTGTGTTTCTATTTTTCTTTTGTTTCATTATTTATCTTTCTTTCTTTCTTTCTTTTCTTTCATTATGCATTTGTCTTTCTTTCTTTCCTACCTATGCAAGACACTATCGATTCTGTCTGTGGAATGGAGAAGACATTCCTTGCTGCATTAAACACAACTGGAGATGACCCGGTATTGGCATTGTATAACTTTGTTTTTCACCGATGTTCTGTCTGGGTGAAACTTAAGCCGCATTGGGCCGGGTAGGCACCCTCACTGTGGTTTCAGTGTCAGCCAGTGTTCTGCCTACGTCAGGTTTTCCCTGTTGTTGTTGTTGTTGTTGTTGTTGTTGCTGTTGTTGTAGTTGTTGTTGTTGTTGTTGTTGCTGTTGTTGTTGTTGTTGCTGTTGCTGTTGCTGTTGTTGTTGTTGTTGCTGTTGCTGTTGTTGTTGTTGTTGTTGTTGTTGCTGTTGTTGTTGTTGTTGTTGTTGTTGTTGTTGTTGTTGTTGTTGTTGTTGCTGGTGTTGTTGTTGTTGTTGTTGTTGTTGTTGCTGTTGTTGTTGCTGTTGTTGCTGTTGTTGTTGTTGCTGTTGCTGTTGTTGTTGTTTGTTGTTGTTGTTGTTGTTGTTGTTGTTGTTGTTGTTGTTGTTTTTGCTGTTGTTGTTGTTGTTGTTGTTGTCGTTGTTGTTGCTGGTGTTGCTGGTGTTGCTGGTGTTGCTGTTGTTGCTGTTGTTGTTGTTGTTGCTGTTGTTGCTGTTGTTGTTGTTGTTGTTGTTGCTGTTGCTGTTGCTGTTGTTGTTGCTGTTGTTGTTGTTGCTGGTGTTGTTGTTGTTGTTGTTGTTGTTGTTGTTGTTGTTGTTGTCGTTGTTGTTTACCCGCCAGTCTTCACGTTTCTGCTCATGTAAGGTTTCATTTCATTTTCAACCAATCAATTTTTTTAGAACTTTTTTTTAAGAGAGTACTTATATAGCGCCTGTTCCCAGCTCTAAGCGCTTTACAATCCGCATTCTCGTTTACACAACGGGCTGCCTACCTGGGTAGAGCCGACTGAAGAGCTGCCTGCTGGCGCTTCATTCAGTCGTTTCCAGTGAAATTCAGTCAATATTGTTCATTCAGTTATTTCATTCTTTCGTTTTTTTCACGCTGGGTCCATACTATGTGTAAAGTATCATCCCTACCAACGGCCAAACTGGCCTTTTCTTTCGAAAGTTGGTGACTGGAATTTACGTGTGTGCAAGATGTTTATGCGTGCGTTCACACACGGAACCTCGGTTTATGGTCTCATTCGAAGGACTGTTTTGGAAATGGAGTCAGAACCAATGTTAGCTCCGAGGGGAAAATCCCCCTGTACCAAAACGGCCCGGTGGAGATTTGAACCCGCAACCCCAGGATCACCAAGATTACGAGTCCGGCGCTCAAACAACTGAGCTATTCCGGCTCCGTAACAGTGTTTTGTCTAAGATACCCGCCCCCACCCCCCACCCCACCCCTTCCTCCCAGCCCCACTCTGTCCTACTTCCCCTTGCTTTGGGTTCTGCAACCTGAGAAAAAGGGCATGCTGTATGTAGGGTTTTGGTGTTTCGGAGTAGTGTGGAGATAGGAAGAATCATCCTTTCCCTAAACTCCACCCGGCGATTTCAGATAGACGTGTAAACTAACAAAAACAGACATACATCTTCAAAAAGTGTCTTTGTTTTTGTTTTCCCCCAACTGGAGTGTGTTCAGATTTGACCGGTCCCTCAGTGTCTGCCACAACGTCAACATGGCGTTTCTCAAGAGCACGTCTTCACGATCAGGGCCTCTAATGCCTTCTGTTTATGTGCTGGGGTGGTTGAAGACCCTTCAGGGGGGTTTCGGGCCAGACATGCTGGCATCATCCAAGAATGCACAGACACACAAGCAAACAGGCCACGTTGGAAACAAACGCCGAGACAACATCATTAATTTTACAATATGCTTCCTTTTCAAAATGCCAGTGTCACGAATCTGAAATGCAGATCATATTCTCAACTCGAGAGAGAGACAGAGAGAGAGAGAGGAGAGAGAGAGAGAGAGAGAGAGAGAGAGAGAGAGAGGGGGGGGGGTGGAGAAGAAGGGCGACATTCCGAACAACATCTGAATACGATTAAGTTACAATTAAATTATGATTCTAACTTGAGAGAGACACACACAGAGACAGAGAGAGGGAAGGATGGAGGGAGGGAGTGAGAGAGAGAGATTGGGGAGGGGGGGGACTAACGGATAGACAGACAGATTAAATAGACAGATAGTCGGACAAATATACATACAGACGGTACGGACATACAAAGAGGAAAGATGCGACAGACAGACAGACAGACAGATAGACGTAGAGAGGGAATGGGGTGGTGGAGAAGAAGGAAATGATACAGAAAAAAAAACAATGTCTGCACACATCATAAAGTTATAATTCAGTTATAATTCTTAACAAGCGAGAGACAGACACACAGAGACAGACAGACACGGTCGGCCAGACAGACGGGAACCAACATACAGATAGGGAAAGACACACAGACAGACAACTAGAAAGACAGATTGAGAGACAAAGACAGAGAGAGGCTGGAAAAGACAGACAATGCCTGTATCGAACTATTTCATATCACGACAACAGCTCAAAGGATGGAGCTAGATGGCAACACAATCTTCTTCGTCACATTTTCCACTTTTCTCATTCCTTCAGCATGCCTCTCTTCTTCCACATATGCCCTTCTCTCCTTTCTCTGCCTTCCCCCTTCCCGACCCCTTCCCCCTTCCCGACCCCTTCCCCCCCACCTCTCAAATCATTCGACTCGTGCGGGCTGTCTTGACGAAGACAAACGACAAAGATCTACCCCGAGGGTACAAGTGCCGCCATTGATCACGTTAGGTGGCGCTGAAGTCTCGTGGGACGCTGCGAGAAAAGTGCACGTCGGGTTAACGTCTCATTTCCAGACAACCAGATAAGACAATATACCTCCCAGGTTGGTCGACCAAAAGAAAAAAAAAGGGGGGGAGAAAAAGAAAAAAACGAAAAATTTAGAAAAAAAGAAAAAAAAAAC
>JAFLJL010014481.1:35000-40000 GCA_018398815.1 Conus ventricosus | reverse complement strand
CCAGAAGAGGCTCTGCTTTGTCACCAAGTCACGCTGGTGGCTCTTCTCTTCCTGTCTATGACAGTGTGAGGACACAGATGGCGTTTCATAATTTGGCAAATGTTGGTAAGTCTTAGCTTGTAGATTTAAAGACGCAGATGGGACATCAGCCGTATAGGAATCAATTGAAGTCAAAGGTTAGAGATCGAGAGATTGCTAAAAGGGCACAGTGGGTGACCAGGTGTTGATGAGAACAGAGATGGAGAGATTGCTAAAAGGGCACAGTGGGGTGACCAGTGTGTTGATGAGAACATGCAATGCGCAGGATTCTGCTTAGATAGATTTTTCTTGACATCCTGCGCACTAGTGTTGGGCTGGGATCTAGGGATTGATGGTTGACAATGCTTGTTGGTCTGTACCTACTGCCGATATTAAATTAGGAATAGCTAGACGTAGACCTTGGCCTGTCCATAGACCCCCCTCCCCCCCCCCCCTGGGGGGATTTGTGGGTGAATTTTTCTGATACTTTGTTCATTTTGAAATTTTATGGCATATGTTACCCCGCTGTAACCAGGTTATTTAAGGATATACGAGCATTAAACTATAGTAACCCTACCGATAGCGATTATTCAGGGGGTGGGGTTACTTTAAGTCTCTTAAATCAAATTTCTTCTTAAATATTTATATTAAATTTTGTACCAAACTAAAGAATATTGAAAAGGCTATCTGCTCATGTACAGTTTACAACCATACAAGGTATGCGGAACATGTTATTTACAAACAAAGTCTAAAATGCATATGAAAACACAGTACGATACAAAAAACAACTTGTCAGAGTAGCCACTGCATTCTGCACTTCTTGAAGTTCTTCAGCTTCACCTGTAGCCAGAAATTTGATAAGCAGTTGCCTCTCCAATGCTTCAAGGACTAGTTTGTGTACTCGAAGAGCACGATTGTAGTGCTTGCCAGCAAACACTTGCTCAATTGACCCACTTGCACAGATAGCAGACTGAATGACTATTTCAGCAAGACCAGTCCCTCTCATCAGTTTGCCAACAGCGCCAAGGAAAGAGCAGATTGTGTGGAAGCTTCCCAGTCTGACAAAGATGTCTTGGAAGAGATTGTTCTGCCACACCAAGTTGTATGCTTTCCTCGCTACTGCTAAGTCAAATGTAACCAATGTTTATATCTTGCCCCACTTGCTTTGTTGCTGCCTGTGACACTTTGAGGACATGCTGGACTGTGGAATTTTCCGTGATGGGGTGATGGATGGGTGGCATGTAGTTGTTGTTGTTGTTGTTGTTGTCGTACCCTGGCTAAAAGACTCCAGGGATCATCCAAACAGCCTAAGTACTTGAACACTATGGTACAAATGCATCAGCTGGGGATGAGAACATTACGTGTGTGACCGTTTTTGATTACCCCGCCACATGGCAGCCACACTCCGACTTCGGGGGATGGTGGCATGTAGTCAACAGTAGACTTCATCTTTTCTATCCCTTCTTCTCCTGTGAGAGACACCCACCCTCCCCATCCAGGCACCAGTTGATTTCCGTCTTTGGCCTCAAATCTGGAGAAAATCCACCAAAAGTCAGCAAGTTTAGCTTGTACACAGCCTCTGGGTTTGAGAAATGAGTGTCGACAACATTCAACTTGGTCCTGCCTTTTCTTTTGCAAAGCAGGGTGGTACGTTTCTTGGTTCATATTGCACGGAGCATTGCTGGTTTTGAGGAGCAGGGGGTAGTTCTGTTTGAGAAGGAACTGTGTCATGCACTGTGTCTCCTGTAACCTCTTGAATAACTATGCCATGAGTGGAGTGGCTGGTGTCAGCTCCTGAAAGGGTTTCTTCGTTGAGGTCAAAGTTATCCCAGCAGAAATGAATCACCTTGTTCTGCCCCAAACTCACCGTTGAAGGCAGAAGACTAGCACACTGATGTACAGAGTTGGCCATAGCAGTCTCAAGTCGTACAACTGTTTTGTATCCAGCAACGTGCCCAAAACGATTCAAGAGATTTAGAACTTCAGAGCTACCAGTAACATGTCTGATAGACATTCCAAGTAGAAGATGTTTGGGCATTTTCCACTTTCCCCTGTCAAAGAGTAGCATATGTCCTGGCCAATGGAGGATGCCAATCTGGTGGTTTTGTTTTGCTCCACAGTACTACTCTTTCCAGATAACAGATTTTGGAGAAAGTCTGTGAGAATAGCTGGAGGATTGACAGCATCAGACTGAAGGTACTCTGCAGATGGAGGCCATGGCATGTCAGGTGCAGCTCTAAAAGCATCTATGATGTGCCGACGAAGGACTATGCAGACTCCTCAAGTCGCCTTTCTTCTGAAGCTGCTGACACAAACGCTGTCTTAACTGCCTGACCTCTGGCAAGTTCGTCACAATAAACAAGTTCACTGCGATGGTTTGGAGCCCAAAATTTTATTCTGAAGCCAAAACGTTTCATTATCTTTTCTTTCAGTTTGTAAGTCTTGTATCTTGGGTTGTAGAAGTCAGGGGAATGTTGTTGCATGTATCCACAGTACTTCTCTCTCAGCATGGTCATTCTCTCCACCTGTGCACCTCTGATCAAGGCATTTTCAATGTAGTCACATATGTACTCAAATGGCCCCTCATGTGCCTGTTGCTGCTCAGCAGATATCTGGCCTGTGGATGTTTCAGCATGCCTGCCTTCAGATCTTACATAGTCTTTCCTGCAACCCTCATGATAGTGAGCTTCACGTGCTACCAGATCTACATCTTGATAATGATTGAAAATGTCATCTTGCTTAGTTTTTGCTGCATCCTTTATGGACTGTTCTGCCGTCTTGGTGACACATTTTACAAGTTTATCAAAACATGCAACTCCTTTTGAAGCTTTCTTCTGAATTTTTTGTTGCAAAAAATGCATCTGTCGTTTGGAAGCAATGGGCCTGATGTAGCAACAGCAGTCCTCTTTGGTTTAGATGGTCCTGCAACTTCTTCACTCTCTGTCTCATGTTTCCTTTTCCTGGCAAATTTCACATTGGTAAACCGTGCATAACAGCTTCTGTGATAACCATGGCGAGTAAAGTCCATGTCTTCTGGAATACAATCACAAATCTGATCTAGTCTATGACATGCTACATTTGAAGCACGTCTCAAGTGGAGAGACTTCTGGATAATTTGTTTACTTTCTTCAGTTAGTGGGGTTATAGTCTTCTCTTTTCTGTTGTTTTTTAAATGAATTATACATGTTCTCCCATCTCTTGAACATTTTCTTTTGCATTTGGGTGTGCTTTTAAAAGTCACTGGTTGTTCATCTACCATGGTGCAAATCTGACTTCACACAGGACGTGTCTCATGGAGAAGATGATGCATTTTTCATTACAGTGTAGTCAGAGACTGCACACCTGCCCATTCCCAATGACCTGAAACAAGACGGTTAAAACAAATGGATACTATAATGCAGCAAAGCGGTTTGCCCAATTCATACACTTTTGGCAAACTAGTGGTGAAGAACGCAGAACTAAAACTAGCAACGAACTCAAGCAGTGGGTTTTTTTTAAAGGCACGCTCAGCACGGAGTCTGGCCGAAATAACGAGACTCGCACGCGACGTGGATGGGGATGGGCGGAGGTGTGTAGAACTGAGGTGTGCATGAACGCTTTACACAGAGAAAAGAGAGAGAGAGAGAGAGAGAGAGAGAGAGAGAGAGAGAGAGACGAAGAGAGAGAGAGAGAGAGAGAGAGAGAGGTGGAGATGGGGTGAGGTGGGTTTACCAAGGACATGCATACATCATGCTGCAGACAGAGATCACAGTAGGCTAAAGCACGCAGTGACATGCACACATGACTGTTTTGCATGTTTGATTTCTTTACAAAGTCAACATTTAGATGTAGCGACAAGAAGAAGAAAATACACATGCGCCTTCGTAAGATAGGTGTGACCAGTGAGAGACACCGATCAGACGCTAACGTATGTTACAGTACTTACTTTTCATAGACATTCTCTGTATCACAATGATCTAGGCCTAAGTAAACATAAACTGTTTTGTGATACACACTTGTGGAAACACAAACACTAGCAAGAAACGTGGAAAAGTGTCGACTGCTCGACTGCGCTGGAACAGAACAGCGCACAGCTGTGGTTGAGTGGTACGACAGATTTCAGCTGCATGCGATTCGGATGCCCATGCACAAACATCATCACTGTATCTCTTTTGTAAAATGCCAGCAGAATAGTGTGCAGATATATCGAGAAAATTGTTTAAGATGCCATTCATGACAAACCTATGAGATATCAAGCCAGATTATGTGTGACAAACATAGAGTGAACACACCTACCCCACAATGCTAAATACAAGGGCCAAAGAGGAAAAAAATACACTATTAATGCAGCTCTCACTGCCAAAATAACCTGTTTACCAGAGGGTAACATGTCAAATGTTTCTTCCAATATCATAAGCTTTCTAGAAAATTAAGTCAAAAATTCCCCCCAGGGGGGGGGGGGGGGGGGGGTTTCCACTCCCGCAGACCAAGGTCTAACGCCCCTTCTTGTTCATTATCTCCCTTACGCTCACCCTGCTGCCCTCCCATTGTATGCGATCGCATCCCCACCTCCATCCCCACCCCACCCCGACCACACACACGCACACACACACACACACACGCACACACACACACACACACACACACACACACACACACACACACACACACACACACACACACACACACACACACACACACACACACACACACACACGCTCGCGCGCGCATTGAACTTCAACATATGGAGTCACGCCTAATTTTGTCTCTGAGTGTCATCATCCACTCACAGGATTAGGTCATGGACTGAATTCCACCAGAGGAGACGCTGCACTGCGATTGAGACATTGTCTGTTCTGTGTTTCTACATTGATGAGTTAACACAAATGGCTCGTGGTTCACAGGCAAAAGACAATACAGTCAGGGAAGACATTGTCTGTTCTGTGTTTCTACATTGATGAGTTAACACAAATGGCTCGTGGTTCACAGGCAAAAGACAATAC
>JAFLJL010014481.1:20000-27500 GCA_018398815.1 Conus ventricosus | reverse complement strand
CTTTTCATTAGCCCCGAAAATCCCCCTTTTCTAAATACAATTATCTTAGTCTTGTCTAAGTTTAGTTTAAGGGAGAAGTTATCAGCAAAACCTTTGAGAATGTCAATTTGTTTTTGTAGACCGGCAGGGAAGTAGGAGGCGAGAGCCACATCATCAGCAAAAAGGAGAATTAGAATCTGAGTCACGTCGGGTGTTAGTTGAACACCGTGCTGACCATTCTGCGCAATCTCTAGCGCCAGTTCGTTTATGAAAAATGAGAATAATGTAGGGAACAGGACACAACCTTGTCTCACTCCCGCATTGCATTCAAAAAAGTCTGTCATGCTACTGGGACATCTTACACACGATCTCACACAACGATAACATTGTTTTCAGCATCCTTAACATTTTGCATCCAACGCCCATATTTTGAAGTACATTCCACAGGATATTTCATATTATACCCATATGCTACCACGATCCCATATATGGGATCGGTCAGTTATGTTTGTCCTGCACTATTTCATTGACTTTTTATGAATGCATAACTGCACAGAGAGTTCATGGGAGGTAAGTAGAATACATAAAAGGTATATTTGCAGTGATTTCCTTTACTGCTTCATCTGGGGGCGGCCATTTGCAATAACACTGTCAACAACAAGGCAGTCATGACATCCTCAGAAGGTGAGTTCACTGCATCAAACCTAAGCACATTTTTGTAACTGTTAATTAAGCAAACTTAAAGCCTAACTTATTACCTAAAATTGTGTGTGTCTGATTTTCCCAAACTGTCTTTGTTAGTTAGTGGTGAATGTTAAAAGTCTGATCCCATATATGGGATCGTGGTAGTGAGAGGGGAGGGGTTTTTGCTGTCATCACTAACAACTTGACAAAACAAACAAAAATCACTTACCTGCCGTTTTTTCTTACATCAGGAAATAGTTTTTAGATATATTTACTATTCTGTCAGTAATTTGTTAAGTGACAAATCACATGTCTGCTACTATTCATTTTTAGTACTTTTTTTATTGCAAAAAATCAACTATTATATCCAATTTTCTTCTTTTTTTTCAGCAAAAAAACGTTTACCAGTTCATCAAGTTCTGTCAATGCTGGAGGATGATCAAACATTTGATGAGGCAACTGTTTATATCGAACCTCCACCTGTGATGAAGAAACTGATGAAGACAGTGGTGAAGAAGATGATGCTGTGAAGCGGGTCCCTCCAATATGAACAGAAATCAGCTTTCAGCTGGAGCAACCGTGACCCTTCACAGACAAAGAGTGCGATCTTCACTTGATGACGAGCACGATGAAGAAAATGTGAGTACAGTGCTGATGTTGTATTTATTTTAAAAAGCACACTTTAGGCCCTGGCCACTGATGCATGTCTCCAGTATGACAGTGTGAAATTGCCTATGGGCCGACATCAAAATGCTCTGGTGTTGCCTCACAGGAGATGCCTTTACCTGTGACAGTCTCCTCTGCACAGTAGTAACTTTTGTTGGTTGTTGAAGAGAGATTTGAGGTAGGTTCCCTCTGAGGAGTTTGTCTGAAGCTGGAGTATGGCTGCCCATGTGGCGACTAAGGTGTCATACTCGCAAAACATCTTGTACTATCTGGAAACCCCCCGGAGTTTGTAGCCGAGATCGCAAACAACAACAGCAACAAAAGCACATTTTTTCCTGCCACATGATCGTGACACTGTAATGGGGTATTCCCACATATAGTACGGCAGATAATGTGGCATTTTGTAATGCATGATGGGTGATGAAAATGAAACATGAGTTCTTAGACAAGAAAAGATAAAGGATGTTAGAGTTTTATAGTAACCTATCTGCCTTGTATGTTGATTTCTTGAATCCTTCATCCAATGCTTATGATTTTTTTTTTCTATTTCAGCCTGGTTCTACAGACGAAGACTCAGATTATGTGGATATGACTCGACCATCAACTTCAGGCGCATCATCCAAGACCACATCTCAGGACCACAGAGGGAAAAGGAAGGATGGTATCACAAAGCACCAAACACAAAAAAGCAGAAAACAGTAGTTGACAGAGACTGGAGGAAAGTTGATTTGACAAAGAGGCAGAAAGGCAGATTTGGATGGAAGGCTGAGCCATCTGAGCCAACAAGGTTGCCTGCTGATTCCTGTCCATCTGTTTCAGCTGTGTTTTTGATGATGATGTAATCTCCCTGATTGTCGAGAACAGCATTCTCTATGCCCGTTCCAAAGTAACAACACATTCACTACAACTCCAGATGAAGGTGTATGCATTTCTCGGCATCCTGATTGTGTCTGGCTACACTTCAGTTCCAAGACGTCATCTCTTTTGGTCCCATGACTCTGATGTGTGCAATGAAGCAATTTCATCTGCTATGACAAGAAATCGTTTCACTGAGATGATGCGTATCTTCATGTCTGCAACAATGGCGCGTCTGGATGTAGATGACAAGCTGAGTAAGGTGCGCCCACTGATCAGCATGCTCAATGAGAGGTTTCTAACTTACTTCACATTCGTAAAGACCCAGACCTGAGCATTGATGAGTCAATGTTGCCGTACTTTTGGCAAACATGGTGCAAAACAGTTCATCCGGGACAAACCAATACGTTTTTGCTACAAGATGTGGGTCTTGACAACCCCCCTTGGATATGTGCTGCAGTTTGAGCCATACTAAGGAGCTTGAGGCAGGCAAGCGGAGTACCCAGGCTGGGTATGGGTGGATCTGTGGTGGTGGACCTGATTTCTGAAGTGCAGGCAGACACAGGCGATTCTTTCCACCTGACATTTGACAATTTGTTCACCTCACTGAGCCTTGTAAATCACCTGACTGCCAAGAACATTGCCTGTACTGGACCATTCGCTCCAACAGAATGGGAGACTGCCCCCTGAAACCAGTGAACGAGATGGACAAAGCACCACGTTGCACATTTGACTACGCATGTGACACAAAGAATGGACCGATTCTCGTGAGATGGAATGACAACAATGTTGTCACTGCTGTCTCCAACAAGGTTGGTGTGTACCCCATCCAGACAGCAAAAAGATGGTCCAGAACAGAGAGAAGACGGGTGGACATTGGTCAGCCATTATATCATTATTTGATATTGTTTGGAGAAATTATGCAAGATGCCTGTAATAAAACAAAAAGACTACGTATGTTCTTTTGATAAAGAAGAATACACATTTTCTTGTTTGTTTGCGGTTTTTTTTAACATGCTTCCGTAATAAAACACACATAAAAACTTATGATTAGTTGTGTTTGTGCTGTTTCTGTATCTGGCTCCATATTTTTCAAAGTATAAGACGCTGACATAACCAGCTATAAAATATATCTAAGCAAAGATGGTTTGAAGACAGTCAAGTGAAAAGTGAAAAACCCCTCCCCTCTCGCTACCACGATCCCATATATGGGATCGACCTATTTACCTTCAATGGTAACTTTGTTGATGAAATAAACCAAAAAGACTATCAAATATCATAATTGTGATACAAAAACAAATTTTATTATATAGTTTTATTAGAAAAAAAAATTGGTAGCATAGGGGTTATCAAAAGCTTTTCTAAAACAACAAAGCAAACATACAGTTTAACCCGAATTTTTCAAAGATATCGTTGCACATAGCATACAAGACAAAAATGTTATCTGAATAGAATAACCAGTTCTGAAGCCACTTTGTTCTTCAGCGATCTTTCCATTCCTTTGGGCCCAATAACAAGACGTTTATTTAATATTTTTGCAAACATTTTTCCCAAAGTATACATAATAACGAGATACCCGATAATTGCTGGATTATGGGTATCTCCAGCTTGAATAATCGGCACAACGATTGCATCTTTTCCAAACGCACTTGGATATTTTTGTGTGTCAAAATATGATTAATAAGCGCAAAAAGAAAAGGCAAAGTTTGATCCAAGGAATATATCAACATTTCTGGCAAAATACTATCTGTCCGGGAGCCTTGTTCTGCTTGAGAGACGGACAACATCCTTATTTCGTCCGTGTCAATCGGTTTTTCCAACTCCTGATATATTCGTTGTTGTCCCCACTGTCAGTCGCAATATGTTCTACGTTTTCATTTGATTTGAACACAGACTGGAAATGTTTTGCCCCATTCCTGATCGGTGATATTTGGTTTGCTTTGTGCTTATGGTTAATGCTTTTTACTTCTTTCCAGAACTTACGGGAAATTTCCCTCTTTAGCCTTTAAAATAAGAGTTTCAAGTTTTTTTTGTTTAAAGTTTTTTTGGGTTTACTAATTGAGTAAACGTCTATATGTAATTCTACTATCAACATACTTAAGTCTTAACTGGTTTTGTAATTTCTTGACTTTACAGCGAGTGAACATCCTCCAGCAACGTCTCATTTCTTTTTTAACTTTTTCTGCACTCGTAGTCGAACCAGCTATTGGATTTAGGGCCGCTGTGATTCTACGTTTCATGCATTCTGCTGCCTGAAGTAGTCCTTCATTTAAGACACTTCACTGTTTCGTCAACTGACACGGGTCCTGAGATTTATGGTGGTTTTTGTTCAGAGCATATTGAAAATCATTGCAATGTATGTACTGGCAAAATAGCCCTTCCTTATCTTTGCCCCAAAAAATTTTTCTCGTATATGTTAACTGTAGGCTCATCGTCTCTGTTTCCATTAAAATTTTATACTCAATACAATTGGAAATATCCCTTAGAGTTGAACATTTCGCCCACTTTTATTTGCATGGTTTTGTGATTCATTTCTTTTGAACAAATAAAATATCTATTACACTACTGCCAGTCGAACACACATATGTAAATTTTCCTCTTCGCCCCCGGCACAAGATCCTTTTAAAAATCTTTAAATTTTGCAAACAGCACAGAGCTCAAGAAGAACACGACCAAGTGGTTAACATTTTCGTCCTGAGATTTTTCTCTGCTCACAAAAATCGACTGGATAAAGTCATCACCATCTTCTGCTTCACATAAAGTAGCATTTAAGGAACCAGCCTTGCATTGAAATCACCCACACAATAAAAACTCGTACGGTTCGTTTGAGACTGGACATAATCAAGAATACATTCTTCAATCACATTATACTGGACCTAGGGAATATGGGGCTGTCTATAGTAAGGACTGTCAGGGGACATACATAGGCACCAAAACAATATCAAATGATTTTTGTTCATTAACATGCTTTTATCGAACTCTAAACCACAAAAATTATCTTTGAAATGTCGATAAATTGATAAAAACCTTCAGAGATCGTTCACTAAGAATTAGTACTCCCCCGCTACACCGACCCTGTTAAGAGGCTTTAACTGCTGGACCCCATAAACTGAACAAAGTTGGGGAAACAGTCAAGGTCAGTTTGGTATTTTGAGAAATGTTTCTGTAAAACAAATTATATCAAATTTTGATACGTACGTATGAAATCGACTCAGCCCAGTTTTGAAAGACCTTCGACATTCCAGTTCAAATACAAATTGTCGGTTTTTTTCCCTCGATGAAATTTTTGTAGTTTCTGCCCTATTTTTTCGTAGAACTTTTGAAATGGCTACCATTGCTTGTAGACTGTAATGCCTTTCGTTTTTCAATGTTATTGGGCACTGGACGGCGAGGGGGATGCCCATTACTGAAGCAAGATTGTAACGGTCCACACGTTTAATGTCATCGGACGTTGTTGGCTAGAGATCGCGTGTCCTTCGCCGGGCAGCCTGGCGTCATTTTTTGGGTTGTTTTCTCAGCATCGTGTCGATTCGCTCTTGGCCGTGACCCTCAGTTTTCCTTGGAGCTGACGATCCCGCAGAGTCTGGAACACGCTGACGCTGACGATGTTCCTGCAGGTTGAATGGGTTGGATTGTCCGTTTCCCCTGACCGGGAGATCGCCCCCCACGTCCAAACCCCCGTAGAGAATTCCTGACGTTGCCTCCGTTAGATCTGGTTCCACCAGATCCTCTGCCCCTGGTGTGAGCGCGTGGTCTTGTAGAACTGCCGGGCGACTTGTAGGAAGTCGTGCGAGATACGGAGTTGTCCCCCGTTTCCTCCTGTAATGCAGCTTGGATGTCCGTGTGTTCCTGCTTCCGCGGGATCGATGACGGACTGGGGAGTGAAGGGAGTGGGGATTAGGTGAACGGGGACGAGGGGAGGAGGAAGACAGATCGTGGGGGTAAAGGGGGAGGGGGGATGAAAGTGTGTATCTGGGGAGGAGGGAGTCCGTGTGAAGGGGAGGAGGATGGGTGAAAGGTGAGTGGAAGGGAGGGGAAGGGATCGACGAGCAGGGGTTGGGGGAAGTGGAAGACGAGGGTAGTGTCAGAGAGCGGAGAGGGCAAGAAAGAAGGGAGAGGAAGGAGAGGAGCAGGTATAAAGGGAGGATGTGGGAGGGGAAGGGGGGAGGTATAAAAGGGGGGATGTGGGAGGGGAAAAAGAGCAGGAAGGGGAACAGGAAGAGAGGACGGGGTGACTATGGCAGTCCTGTGGTGGCTGTTCCTGGCAGCGCCTTCCTCCTTGTCGACATCAAGAAACTGCTCATGTTCGGGTGGCTTTGGTCTCTGTATTTTATGAGTTTAAACCCTCTTAAAAGGCTGTATATCCACCTTTCGTCAGTTCATTGAGTTGTGTCGTTGTTGTTCGTCAGATCGTCGACCATTCTTATTCGGGGTTTTTTTCAAATTTTCATGAGTTGCTTTGTTACTGAAACAATCTCTTTTTTTCTTTTGTTTCTTAGAAATTTGGCCAGCACAGGTCTTGGTCGAATCTGGTCTGTTTCCCTTTCCTAATCTGTATGCTGCGGAAAACTCGTCTTCTGACCATGTTCTTGATAAATCATGTTGCAGACATTCAATGAGTATCTGAAGACAGTCTTCAGACCCTCTTTTATCACCTGTTTTTTGGTATGCCGTTGAAGACAAGGTTGTCTTTTCGCAACAGTGTGTCATGTTGAAAAATATTTTCTTCAGTTTTTTCCAAGTCTGTGTTCCAATTGCTTTGCATTTTCTTTCAAATTTAGTATCTCTTCTTCTCTTTTGCTAGCTGTTCTGCGATCTCTTGAGTTGTGAAAAACTGGAGGAGAAAAGTGGAAGCAAGAGACCTGTTTCAGCAGCAGGGACTGTCCAAAGCGGCAAATATGGAATCTTCAGGGCGCCTATCAAATCTTCGGTTTAAGGGCCAGATGATTCTATATCTCCAGAAAGACACAGGAATAGTCCTGCATAGGGTTTACATACCTCTGCTGGTCAATAACCCTGTAATGTGTAGCAGTTCCCTTGAGACTCCCACATCGTCGCCGACCTTTGGGAAACGGAAAAAGTCCTTTTGGCAAATCTCCATTACACACACGACGGATTTCCTTATGCTTTCCCCCCCACCATTCATATATAAACTGAACAAGTCCGACATCACGATCTGTTACAAGCACCCACCTCACGCCTAACAGAAACACCATCATGCACAACGTCGTCACAATCAGCCGATATGACATTCTGGAAAAAGTCCCACTCTGTGGAAGTGAGGGTTTTTGCTTTGAAGATTTGATACGGCATGAC
>JAFLJL010014481.1:10000-15000 GCA_018398815.1 Conus ventricosus | reverse complement strand
GAGATTGAATATGTCCAGCAATTTTTTGAAGCGCATGTTTCCTAAGTGTTGAAGCATTTCATTCGTTATGGTGTCAGGGCCCGGAGACTTCTTTTTCTTCAACTTCTTAATGGCCTTCTTTATTCCGCCAAGCTGATGTTAGTATGCATGGCATCTGGGACCTCTTTCTTTCCTGCTCTTCTTTCCCTCTCTTCTGTCGTATCTCTTTCTGCTGGTGCTGGCTTTGGTGATGTTACCTCTGCAGCGTAAGCTCTTGCAAAGTTGTTGGCTGCGGCCCTTCCTGTAACTGTGTTTCCTTCATCATCTAGGGTGATCTTCTGGCCACTGGTGCTTTCTTCATTCAGGGCCTTTGTCAATTTTTTAAAGCTTTGTTGTGTCTTTCTCCATGTTTAGGCTTGCTGTTTTCTCTCTCCAACTTCTTCTTTTTCTCTCTAACTTGGTCCGCAAGAATTTTTTCTTTTCTTCTTGGAGTTTGATGTTATTCTCCTGGCTGGGATCGGTTTCAGCCTCTATCCTTGGCTTCTGTGAGAGCATCATGTGTCTTCTGTAGCTCACTCGTCCAGTAGGGGGGTGTAGTCTTTTCTTGCTCCTCTTGGTATGCACTTCCTTGGCTGCCCGGAAACGCTGGTGTTGAATTCTTTGACTACATTGTTGATATTCTCCCTTCAACTACTATCTTCTTGTCAGCTCGTTGGTGCGTTGGCTGAACAAGCCCCATGTGCCTTCTTGTAGTTCCATCGCGGATGTTGTGGCTGTCCTTGTGCTTTAGCACGCATAGTAAGGACAACTGGGCGATGGTCACTGCCTCCAAGTTGTTCTTCAACCTTTCTTCTGATCTTTCTGTGGATGTCGTCGGTGCAGAAAGCCAGGTCTGGGTCGTGTGGTGCGCCAGCGGCGGGAGTAGAAGGTAGGTGTATCAGTGGGATCATTGACAAGAATGAGGTGGTGTTCATCTTGCCAAGCTTTAACTTCTTCTTTCCCCTGTTGTCAATGTTGTCATATCCCCAACTCTGGGACCCGGCTGTTGAAGTCTCCAGTGATGAGGAAGCCGCTGTCTGGGACCTGGATTGTGTCAAGGGACAGCATCTTGTCATCAGGGCAGTAATAATTGACATGTTGATCGTGCTGTCTTGGTGACCCCTTGACTTCTATGTATTCAGCTTCACCAGTGAATTTCTTTTCTTCGGAGGGGTTGATGTTTTTTCTCCCAGTGTATTACTCCTCCCTTTGTTCTCCCTTTTCGTCCGTTCGGAAACACCTGGTAGCCTCTGATCTTAAACGGCTTCCCCTCTTGCAGGTGTGTTTTCCCGTATACAGCAGATGTTGATGCTGTTTTCATGAAGGAAGTGTCCTAGTTCTTCTTTCTTGTTGCTGACCCCTTCTGCATTCCACTGCATGAAAGTTTGATGTCGGGGTCTCCCTTTCTTTCTGGTTGTATGCCAGTCGCTCTCCTTGCTTGTCCCTGGCTCCCTGGACAAGACGAAGGGACCTCCAGTAGCTAGGGTGGGGTCCTTTGAGGCCAAGAGCCCGGCACTGCACCTGCCTGGGGGACCTCACAGGGCGAGCACCATCTCGGTTTTAAATCGGGCTCCGCGTATCATCATAGGGCAAAGTGCGTGGTGTTGTGGGTTTTTTAGAGTGCCCATGTTGGCCCAACACCTACCGGCTTCACACTCAGCTGTGACAGTAGTACTGGGCTTCAGCTTACCAGTAGCAAATCTATTTATCTGAACTGAGGGGAGAGAGACTTCCATCAAGAAGTAATCAGTGAGCGTGGACTGCTCCATATGCGCGACTTCACCGTGTATGACGTCAGGATACACTCTTCATGGCCGGTGAAAACACTGTCAAAGCATCAAAGGGAAGAAGATGAAAGAAAATGTGTCACATCACTTTGATCGATACATTGACCCACTACACCGGTCAGTCTTGGAATTTCCACATCACGTTGATCGATACCTTGACCCACTACACGGTCAGTCTTGGAATGTCCACATCACTTGATCGATACATTGACCCACTACACCGGTCAGTCTTGGAATGTCCACATCACGTTGATCGATTACGTTGACCCACTACACCGGTCAGTCTTGGAATGTCCACATCACGCTGATCGATAAATTGACCCACTACACGGTCAGTCTTGGAATGTCCACATCACTTTGATCGATACGTTGACCCACTACACGGTCAGTCTTGGAATGTCCACATCACGTTGATCGATACGTTGACCCACTACACCGGTCAGTCTGGAATGTCCACATCACTTTGATCGATACATTGACCCACTAACACGGTCAGTCTTGGAATGTCCAGCACATATGCCTAGCTATGGAGCATGCAGTTCAGTGTGAACCTACAGAACTATAATGTGTGCTCATGGGCTTCTGTCCGTGTGTGTGTTGTGTGTGTGTGGTGTGTGCGTGTGTGCGTGTGTGCGTGCGTGCGTGCGGCGTGCGTGCGTGCGTGCGTGCGTGCGTGCGCGCGCGCGCGCGCGCGCGCGTGTGTGTGTGTGTGTGTTGTGTGTGTGTGTGTGTGTGTGTGTGTGTGTGTGTGTTTCATATAACGTCTATCCACTATTCGTGATATTAGACAATGTGCGTGCGTGCGTGCGTGTGTGCGTGCGGCGTGCGTGTGTGTGTGTGTGTGTGTGTGTGTGTGTGTGTGGTGTGTGTGTGTGTGTGTGTGTGTGTGTGTGTGTGTGTGTGTGTGTGTGTGTGTGTGTGTGTGTGTGGTGTGTGTGTGTGTTGTGCGTGGGTTGCGTGCGTGCGTGCGTGCGTGCGTGTGTGTCTTTTATTTAACGTCTATCCACTATTCGTGATATTAGACAATGTGTGTGTGCGTGCGTGCGTGCGTGCGTGCGTGCGTGCGTGCGTGCGTGCGTGTGTGTGTGTGTGTGTGTGTGTGTGTGTGGTGTGTGTGTGTGTGTGTGTGTGTGTGTGTGTGTCTTTCATTTAACGTCTATCCACTATTCGTGATATAGACAATGTGTGTGTGTGTGTGTGTGTGTGTGTGGTGTGTGTGTGTGTGTGTGTGTGTGTGTGTGTGTGTGTGTGTGTGTGTGTGTGTGTGTGTGTGTGTGTGTGTGTGTGCGTTGTGCATGTGCGCGTGCGTGCGTGTGTGCGTGAGTGCGTGTATGTGTGCGTGTGTGTGTTTTTGTGTGTATGTGTGTGTGCGTATGTGTGTGTGGTGTGTGTGTGGTGTGTGTGTGTGTGTGTGTGTGTGTGTGTGTGTGTGTGTGTGTGTGTGTACCTGTGTGTGTACCTGTGTGTGTACCTGTGTGTGTACGTATCTGTGTGCTTGTATTTGCATGTGTGTGCTTGTACATGTGGATATGTGTATTTGCGTATGCGTAAAAATGCTTTTCCATGTCAGATCAAAAGGGGATCAATTTCAAAGGAGATCAAAGGAAAGTAACGCAAGAAAGGAAAGTATCATAATGAAACTAAAACTACCGGTTAAATTGTGAAAAAATCCACGACAGGAAAATCAATACCAGTAGAAAAAAGAGTGCGCGCACACACACAAGAAATACACAAACGCGCGCGCGCGCGCACGCACGCACGCGTGCACGCACGCACGCACGCACACATGCACGCACGCACGCAAAACACACACGCACGCACGCACACACATACACGCACGCGCGGCGCATGCGCACATACGCACACACTCACCTCCTGTCTGTTTGTCCGACTGTCTGTCTCTCTCAGTGTCTATCTGTCTGTCTGTCAGTCTGTCTGTCTCTCTGTCTGTCTGTCTGTCTGTCTGTCTGTCTGTCTGTCTCTCTCACCGTCTCTCACTCTCTCATGCATACATGCAATCATGCACATGCTGAGGCGTTTTAACACATAAAAACATACACACAAACGCGCATGTAAACACACACACACACCACACACACACACACACACACACACACACACACACACACACACACACACACACACACACACACACACATATATATATATATATTATATATATATATATATATATATATATATATATATATATATATATATATATATATATATATATATATATATTTCTGTTGTAGAGCGACCGTCTTTGGTGAGAGTGGCGCCAAGGTATTTGAAAGCGCCCACTTCTTCAAGCTGTTGTCCGTTCATGTAGATTTCAGCATGGTGTTGGTTGTGCTGTTGACCAGGACTTTGCTTTTTTCTGTGCTCACTTCCATTCCATATGCACCTGCCTTTCTCCAGTCTCTTTGTCAGGTCTTGTAGTTCTTCGTTGCTGCCTCCCATCAGGTCGATGTCATCTGCGAACCTCAGATTATTGATGATTCTTCTCCGATGGAGACAGTGGAGTGGAAGTCATGGAGGGTTTCACGCATGATGTTTTCCAGGAAGAGATTGAACAGTACGGGATGATAGCAGGCAGCCTTGACAACAGAAATCAAGACCAGACTAGCGATCGCAACAGCAGCAATGGCAAAGCTAAACAAGATCTGGAAGAGCAGGAGATCAGCTTTCCTACAAAGATGAAGCTGTACAAGTCCCTGGTGCTGTCCATCCTGCTGTATGGCTGCGAAAGCGGGACCATGACAGCAGAGACCACCAAGAAATCCAGACGTTTGAAACTAAATGCTTCAGGCGCTTGCTCGGGATCTCTTGGCAAGACCGGAAGACAAACGACGTTGTGAGGAGCCAAATAACATCACTTGCAGGCCCCCAAGAACCCCTCTTGCAACAGTCAAGAAGAGGAAGCTGTCGTGGTTCGGGCATGTCATACGCCACAATTCACTGCCCAAAACAGTCATCCAGGGCACGCTGGAAGGCGGCAGACGAAGGGGACGACAAGCCAAATGCTGGATGGACAACATCAAAGAATGGACCAGGATGGATGGCCCTACGCTGATGCGACATGCAGAGGACAGGGCCGGATGGCGGTGTCCCGGCTTCGAGAGTGTCTCTCATCTCTCCTCTACGCCCATCATGGGCAAAGAATGATGATGATGATGATATATATATATATAT
>JAFLJL010014480.1:52773-83172 GCA_018398815.1 Conus ventricosus | reverse complement strand
GGTGCATCATCTCATTAAGGGTTCCTGTAATAGGATGTGACTATCTTAGCCGAGCTCCGTAGTTAGCAATTGGAAAATCAGTCAGAGGGACACCTCCCCTCAACCAGGGTTATATCCCCTTTTTGGTCTCCGTATCAGGTGGTGTGACAGTTGTCACTTCAGTGAGGTTAACGGTAGTGAATCACCAATGGTCCGTATTGTTACTTTCATGGTTGGAAGGTTTGCTTAGTTGTTTGATAAATGTAGTATCATGTATTCCTCGGTGTGATTCTATCGTGGAATGTTTGTATTGGATTTTTTCGTACTCTGTCGATCACAGAGAGTTGGGTTCGGTCCCATTGTTGTGAAGTTGCACATGCGACAAGGTTCAAAGGAGCACTGTATCTCAGAAAACAGATGCTTTTAGAAGGGGGGTTTGTCACGAGTTTGTCACGAGGCCTACGACGTTCGACCCACCAGGGTGGCGGAATTACTTATTTGTTTATTGTCGTTGCTGTTGTCGTGTAGCCGTCCCTTAGGGCGGCTTGTGGTGCAGTTGCACCTTGGTGTGGTTCAGCTCAACTTCGGTTTGCTTTCTCTCTCTCTCTCTCTAATTCCACCGCCCGTGCTATTCATCCTGCAAGTTCACGGGTGGCCGGTACCTTTCTCTCGAACTTTCTGTCTATCGGCCTCTCACCTGTCTTTTTACCTGTCGCACGTGCTTCGTTCCTTTTAGTTTGAAGTATGCTCACTCCGTGACGCAGCATGGCATGTTGGCCGCCATTGCTGAGGGAGGTTAGCTCTTCACTCGAGCGGAAGATGTCTCTGGGGGCGCCTGCTCCAGTCCTGGTTCTTTACCTTATCGTCGAGAGTACAGTCAGTACTTTCAATTCCTGCAGTCGGCCTGTAGGAGAGGGACATCATTTCTTCTGTTTCCGCATCTTCGCCTCTGTCCTCTCGACTGGACAGAGGGTAGAGAGAGTCCTTTGACCCGCCTCTTCGGGGTCACCCACGGGTAGCTGGTAAGCATCAGTTTCGTGGTCTGTTTGTTTTGATTTGTTGTTGTTAGCCGGCTTAGTCTTCACTTTTGCGCAATTTTCTTTTGTTTTCGAAATTGTAAGAGAAATATTGTGTGAGACCTTTTCTCTGGTTAATTCCATCTTTAACCTGGCCATTCTAAATTATTTCCAAAATTCTTTCTCTTGTTTATGTATCTTGTGATGCGGTAGTCGGTGGGGAAGGGAGAGAACCTGGTGATTCAGGGTTGGAACTTGCTTGGTCTCGCTCGTCCGCCCCTGTCACATTCGCCGGACTTTTATCCTTCGGCCACCGTCTGTTTGTGTGTGCAAGGAGAACGAGTTTTATGTTCACGAGCGTGCGTACGCATGATTTGTCGTTCGGATGCGTGGCTGGAGATTTGTGTTATTTTGAAATGTGTTATATAAATGTGACAATTATGCCATTGAATTACTATTTGCAAATGTGGTGGCAGTTATTAAGCGATGGTCGCTGTGTTGATTTATTTCCTAAGGAAGGAAAACGTTAAGCGTGAGTGAGAGAAGGGTGAAGATAATTCATATTTGTTTTATAACCTGGTGATTTAACGCAGTCTTTTACCTGCATCGTGTGGGAAGACTTGATTCAATGGGTGTACTGTGTGTGTTTAATACACTTCCCCTCGCCCATCATGCGAGTGGCTGTTAAGACTTGACAGCAATGGTCAGACGGTACTGACGGCAGGGTTCCAGTACCCCTTCTTCCTTCCTCCTTCCTTCTTCTTTTCCTCCTCTCCGACTCTCCTCCCAGCTACGTCCTCCCCCCTCCGGGGGCTTCACCTGGAGCACGAACTGGATGGTGCCACGTGCTGGTCGAGGCCACGTTCTGGCTGAGACCACGGACGAGATGGTGCCACGCGCTGGTCGAGGCCACGCCTTGGTCGGGACCGTGGACTGCTAGGGGAGCCCGCCGTCTCGACTGGCCGGCCTGGACCCCCGTCCAGGACCTCCAGTAACAGCTACGTCCCCCCCCCCCCCCCGGGACACGCTCTTCACTGCCCGCTTGGGAGTCGAGGGTGTCGGCTTTGGGCGACTCCCTGCAAGAACCAACCCGGCTCGGAGCACCTAGTGCGACAGGGTGCTCCCTGCGGACTTGACAGGGGCAGGGATGTGGACGCACTCCGTGGTGTGAGAAAGGGTCAATACTGGAAATATTTCTTTATAATTGTGTACATGTCATATGTGCTGGAATGCTGTAATTGTGATTGTGTACGTCGTATGGTGAAATATTTATTTATAATCGTGCAGTTGTGGGTGTGGGAGTGCTTGATTGCGATTGTGCATGTTGTGTGCGTTGGAGTGCTTGATCGTGATTGTGCATGTTGTGTGCGTTGGAGTGCTTGATCGTGATTGTGCATGTTGTGTGCGTTGGAGTGCTTTATTGTGATCGTGCATGGTGCGTGTGTTGGAATGTTTATTTTGTTGGTGTGAATAAATGGGGTGTTGTATCGTAATCTTTATTGTGTGGTCTCTTGCGGAGCGTGTGAGGTCAGTCACTCCCTTCACTCCCACCTAGACCGATCCTGTCAGGGCAGACCTCCAGGGGTCGGTCGTGACAAAGAGTTTCTAGGGACTTGTTTAAAACTGGATCTTGTAATAAGTCATATTTTAAATCTTCTTCTGAATCAACTGGCGCCATCTTACTTACTAACTTAGCATATAAACTAATCATTGTCTGACCCACTGATCTAACCATTTTTGACCCTAACTGCGCTTCGTACCTAGCGTAGTACTTCTCAACGTCTGATGTAGACAATTGTTGAATCTGTTCAACACTTAGTTCAGTGCCTAAATACTGTCTAGTTTTTCCACACGCGGCTAGAGAGTATAATCTTTCTTTATGGCAGTGGTCTACGGAGTAGTCTGCTTGCTCCTCACACTTTAATAGTTCGTCACAATTCATTTTTTAAAACAATAAAAAAATAATATAATACTTTTAAAACCATGAGTTTAACGTTGGTTAATTATGCAGTGCCTATTGTTGGTGTTATAGTTTATTCAGCCCTTGCAAAATGTTTGTTAGGAATAAAACCACCCAACATGGGAAAGATAGAAGATTCGCCAAAACTAGTTGCAACCTTATTTTTAGCTTTAACAACAAAAGATTATCTGATTAAAAAGCACATAGACAGTCTTTCGTATTATGATTATTTTAATTATTTTTTTAGTTAATAAAAAGATGAGTGAAAAAAAGATTATCAATACGATTTACCATTCTGCTGTAATTAGCGGTCTTAGTATAGGCTATAGCGTGTTAGCAAAAAACATGTTTAAAATGAGGCCGGCTGACCTAGGAAGGTTAGACATTGAGGACGTTGTTAAGGTTATAGCTGTAATTACTGCAGGGATTGCATCAAAAGACTTTCTTGTTACACAGGGGATTATCCCAGAAAATATTAATACATAGGCAGATTAATCTAGAAAATATTGATTTATAAAAGATGTCTGGATTGGTTCTGATGGTAGGAGGAGCTATTGTTAATGCATTGGCCTTCTCCGACAGCAATTATATGTTTAGTAAATTGAGGTCTGATGAAGAGAGAGAACGTCATAACAAGGCAATGGAAGATTTAGCTAAGGCAAGAGATGTTTACGAGAAAAGACGAATTGCCCACTTAGACTTTATTAACAAAAAGTTAAGAGAACAGGGACATGCAGAGCACACATTTACAGACGTTGATGACGCAATGAAAGTGACAGGAAAGAAGTTTCTAAGATCGCCGTCGCCAGAACTGTCTGACTTTTATGAACCATCTGAGGAACAGAAGACTGCAGAGATAGTTTTTATTGCAGTTGGCATGACCTCAGTCTATCTTGTTGCTCACTTTCTTGTGTAAAATAAAATGCATTTAAAATATGAACAAAATATATTATTCTCCTAAAGGTTATTGGAAAGGAAAGACTGCTATTGAAAAACTAAGTATAGCTGCTAGAGTGTCTGAATCAGATGCGAAAGACTGGCTTTCAAAACAGGCAATTTGGCAAATATATCTGCCTGCCCCAAAAAGAATAATAAGGCCTAGATTTGTTAATTCAGTTCCAAATGACACCCACCAGATGGATTTGCTATATCTTCCACATGACAAAGTTAGAAGAAAAAAGTTTAAGTATGCTCTGACAGTTGTTGACATGGCTTCAAGATACAAAGACGCTGAACCTTTAACGGATAAAAGCTCAACTGCTGTGGCTGTGGCTTTACAACAAATATACATGCGAGGCCCATTAAAGTATCCTAGGATGATTCAAGTTGATGATGGAAAAGAGTTTAAAGGTTCTGTAAACCAGCTGTTTTTAAAACATCATGTTACAGTTAAGAGAGGGATCCCAGGCAACCATCGATCACAAGCCCTAGTAGAAAACTTTAATAAGAATCTAGCTGAACGTCTGTTTACCTTTCAATATCACAGAGAAATTATGGACAGAACGCGTAACACAGAATGGGTTAGGAGATTGCCAGCAGTCTTACGTGCCATGAACAATGAAGAATTTAAAGCAACAGGCCTTAAACCAGTAAACGCAATCAAATTAAAAAAAATTAGCATTACTGAAGATGCGCAGGGGACTCAAAAACTCTTGCCGTTTGGACTAAAAGTAAGATACTTGTATGCTCCTGGAGAGGCAGAGGGTGATGTTAGAATTAGAGCCACAGATCCTGTATGGAGCGTAGATGTATATGAAATTGAACGAATTATGAAAACAACCCCTCCCGTATATTATTTAAGAGAAACTCTCTCTTCTAGCGGTGCTACTGCGTCTAAAAAGCCTGCCCTTAAAAGATCCTTTGTTCGTGAAGAGCTGCAAGTTGTCCCACCAAACACAGTGAGTTAACAAAAAAAATAGTATTTGCTAAACTTATTTTTTTGCTAAACTTATTTTTTTTAGCCTATTTTGGGTTTAACCGATCATTTGTTTGTTTTTCAATGTTTTGTTTAATTGCATCAGTGTCTACCTGTCGTGAAGTAAAAGTCTTTCTCCACTCCTTTTGAAGTTCAATTTTTTGTCGTCTGTAATCCTCACCATCAGCCATAAGCTTCTGAAATTCTTCGTCCGTAATGTTTTCATCCTGTAATGATTTGCTTATTCTTAATCTTAATGAACAAAGTTTTGCTGATGCTAGGGCAACAATGGCAGTGTGCTTTTGTAATTTAGGAGTTAATTTTTTTAAAACAGCACTTACAATCATAGACACAGCGCCTAAACCTAAACTAAGACTCCCTAATGCTAAAGAGGCTGGCGCACCAACCCCAGTAGCTAAAACAGCAACACTAGACCGGCACTTACGCTAGCTACAGCTGATGATCCAGTAATTACATAAGAAAGAGTATTTAAAGCTTTAGCATATTTCTTTCTAGTAACTCTATACTTATCCAAGTCACTTTCTATTTCCTTTGAAGTTCAGTTATTTGCTTTAATCTAAACTGTTGAACATGCATTTTTTAAATAAGATTATTTTTTAAATTAATCTTGCACATATCTTTTTCTGATTAATTCTTTTGGCAGCACTTCATTAACAGAGTAAAACGCAATAAAATCAACATACTTAATAAAAATAAAGTCGAGTACTGTTAGTTTGGCTTTGTCAACATTCATAGTAACTTTGTCAGATGGTGAAAAAGTGTTTATTTCATCTCCGTTTTTAGTAATGGCAATACCAAGCTTAAGAGGACCATCCAAGTTTTCAGCCTTTATTTGTATACCTCTAATTAGCGTATGTTCTGGCAAACTAGTATCGCCCTCCCTCGGAGTAATAAATAGGCGAAAAATCATCGTCATTTGTCTAGGTAGCGACTGAAGCGTTGGGGTAAATTCTAAGCCGACGGTGTCGCCCCCCACTTCAGCTAAGGACTTCTTTCTCTGTAGCATATATTCAGAACCCTGCCAAGTTATTTTAATCTGTTTTTTCTGTTGTGTTCCTGGAACTAGGCTAACAAGAAAGGG
The DNA here is from genome assembly GCA_018398815.1 of Conus ventricosus. Lineage (NCBI taxonomy): Eukaryota > Metazoa > Mollusca > Gastropoda > Neogastropoda > Conidae > Conus > Conus ventricosus. Next base: position 77,200 of record JAFLJL010014480.1, on the reverse strand, counting down.
GCCTGCATTCAAAGCCTTTCTAAAATTGTTTTTCTTATCAAAGTATACATTGGGGCTTCGTAGTTCAAACTTTAAATTCCAAGCAATTTCAGGAAGCAACGCCCAAGCATTCTCTCTTTTATGAAGTTTGTATTCATGTTTGCCAAAATCGTTTGCCCTTAAATTTCTTATCTCTTCTAGGGTAGGATATTGCTGGCGTTTTTTGTCTTCAATTTCTGTTCGTTTGTAAACCCCATCATCTGTGTATTCAAATCCATAAACATTTCCTGGCACTCCTATTAGATCAAACTCAGTTGTGTCTGCTAGGTCTTTTAGCTCTACTGCAGTGCATTTAGGAGCTAGCTGCGCTTTTGATTCTGGTCCGCGAGACATTCTTTTTAATATTAAAATTATAATAAACAAACGTATTGAACTGGGGGGTCAGTCCGCAAGCATAGCTTAGCGTGCTTAGATTTTTCTAACTGCTCTTTTATTTTTTTTAGCTCCTCTTTGTCCCTTATTATATAATTTTCACTTAAACATTTTTCAAAACTATCTTTGTCCTCAGTGTAAAATAATACAACCGATTTTAACTGCGATCGAAAGTCTTTTAAGACAGCATTGTATTTTTGAGTTAAGAGCCACACAGAAACTAAGGCTGACGTCCACTAAAGGCTAGCTTTGACAGAGCTTTTCTTTTTTTTTAACAATGTCTCTTTCAGCTGAACAGTCATCAATAATAAACAGTGTTTCAGTTCCCTCAAATAGTCTATAGTAATGTTCTAAACAGTCGCTCAGTTTGTCCTAGGATCAACTAGAAATATATTCTCGTCTGTCCAAATAAACTTCCTTTCTTTATAAGACTTGTTGTGCTTAATGGTTGTGCAGAATATAACAATGTGCTCGTAATGAAACCTGTATATTGTTTGTAACAAATCAAGTATGAAGACAGTTTTCCCACACCCAGTAATCCCGTAGATAAGAGAACAGTGCGGATCTTTTGGCAGAAACTTCAAACTATCCATCTGTTTTTTTTTTTTTTTTTTTTTTTTTTGCTGTCCCAACCTCTGCGCTACCTCAGAGGCAGTGCACCCACGCCGCTCATTCCGACACCCCGTCCACAGCCATAGCCCGGCTGGCCCCGCCGCTGCCCCGGCACCAGCAATCCACAGGGAGCAGTCAATGTCAAGTCGTCATGAGGCAACCCACCGGAGGAGACACTGCACTGCTGCCGAGTCACTTCGGTGGTGTTCAGTGGCGCCTGTTCTGATCTAACATACGCAGGACACCACCTACTAAGCCCCCTACTGACGACAATAATTGCTTAGTCGCGGAGCCGGCGTGAGTGAGATCTCCCTCCGGAGGGCGCCACCACGTCAGTCCAACGACAGCCCCCATGGACTCGCCGATACCGGTGACCCCGACGGAAGCAAACCAAGGCCACAGACGTGGAGAGGACATCGAAACTGAGGTCACCATGAGAGCAGGGCATGAAGGGCCACAGAATTTGAGACATTTTTCTTTTTAATGCTGATCAATGGAATGAGGATAATTAAGATGATGCTACGGATTTCCATTTCGGTCTGAGACTACATGACAGGGCTGTACTCTACGCTTCCTTTCATAATATATCCTGGCGTCAACCAGGCCCGAGAGATACAGGCACCTGCAGTGTTGGTCATGAAATTTGAGCAACACTCTCAGAAACGCATCCATTAAGTGGATGAAACTCGACTGTGTGGTCCCAGTCTTCCCAACTGAGTCCGCAGCAAACTCAACTCTGGGTAGGAGCCGGTCGGGGCAGAAAAAACCCACATGACTCTGATGGGATTCGAACCCACGACCTCCCAGCCGGGAGTCCGCAACGCTAACCACTTCGCCACGGCGGCTGGTCTATCCATCTGTTTTTAATAGGTTATTTCTTCTGCATTTTAATAAGCCACGTCTTTTAGCCTGTTTTCTTCAATGTTTAACTGAGCATCACAAACCATAAAAACATGCATTTTTATTGGAGCGTCTCCGTCTGCTTTCTTGTGAATATTTATTTTTTATACCATCTTGCCCTACCCTTTCTCCACTTCCAAACAATCTGTTGTCAAATGTTGATCTAAAATCTAACCACAGCCCATATTTGGTTATTAAGTAGTCTTCGAGTCTTACATCATAAAGGCGAAGTTTTTTACATACGCGATCAACTGTTGGATCTCTTTGCCTACCTCCAGCAAACAACTTTCTTATTCATCGAAGTGTTGGTGAGGTAAAAGCCCTCGACCCGAATACAACTGATCAGACTTGCCATTTATTGCACAGTCACCTTCTCAATTTTTGGATTATAAAACGCTTCTGATTCTCTATGAAAAGGAGTTGTTCATTCAGTAAACAAGAACAAAATTCCTTTTAAAGACTTCAGAGACTGATTTAGATGTATGTTCCAGAGAGTGTCTCGCTTGTTTCTATTTTCTGTATGGAGTGCAGAACTCTTTCATAATAAATAACTGTTTTATTTTTATATTGGGTTAAGATTGTTCTGGCCAGTTCAGGGTTAGTAATAACATCAAACTCAAGAGAAATGTCGCTGGACTGTGTATTTAGCTAAAGGTCTTCAGACAGAACGACAGAATCGCTAGGATTAAATGTCAGTTCATAAGTAAGTTTTTTCTTTAGTGCGCCTTGGTAATATGGCATATGCGTCTTTAACAGTTCAAAATCTAGAGGGATGCAGAATCTGTTGCCAAATGCTTCTGCTACTGCCTCATCTTTAACATCATCCTTTGCATCCTCCGCTTTAAGCCTGTGCTTGAGACCGTTTGGGCCTTGTATTCCCTGATAAACTTTCTCTTTTCTTTCTTTTTTAGGCAGCCATAGATCAGAATAGAGGGCAAAAATGTCTGCCTCGCCTAGTACAAAGACTTCTCTTCCCTCCAGTTTGATTGCTATATGTTTAACGATTGCCCTGCCCAAATTAGCAACAACAGTAGCATTAGGATCTGTCGATGTAATACCTATTTTGAATGATAGTTTAGCAGTGCCTGGCATTATAACATCGCCAGCGCCAAGATCAGGGAACTTGACCATTAAAGTTTGTTCAGGTTGAACTGTTGATGGAGTATTTACACTAATTACAGTCTGCCTTATGCCTTTTACGCCATGGGTTCCTTTTCTTTTCTGTATGGATCGAGGGTCACAACGTATGAGTTCATTTTTTATAAACAAAAAAGAATATAAATAAAAAATATGGATGAAGATTTTGACACGCCTGATCCTTCTGAAGAAGAAAGAGATCTGCCAGGCCCTTCATTTGAAGAAGATGAAACAGAATTAGATCCTTCATTGCGCGAAGAACTTGAAAGAGCAGCAGAAGGTTCTTCAATCCCTTCATTAGAAGAAGCAGAAACACCCCCTTCAGTTTAGCGCATCTCGTGCAGAACTATTAACAAATAGAATTAACTCATTCTATATAAGCTTAGGGCTAGAGCCGCCAGAAGGTCATAGTCCTTTTGATTTTAAGATAGATAAAAGCAACCATCTGTATATAAGAACTAGCGGAGGAAATTTTGTAAGAGTTACTGCAAAGCCAGACCAAACTAAGTTTTTAAACTAAGCACAATTAGACAGAGGATTCCTGTTGCCGACCAGAGGCGATTAAAAATTTTAAATTTAAGGCCTGAGCTGTTAGTCTTTTACAGAACTTGGGGCAAGAGTTGCCAACACGATCAGAAATAGAAATGACCCCCTTTTCAAGATTTAGGGCCAAGAATAAATGATGCAGCAACAGAAATTGAGACGAGTTTTAATGAGGAAACAGTCAGAAAAACATTAGAAACAATTGGCGATTCCCCATTGCCTATGCGTGAAATCCTGGGCTTAATGATCGTCTAAAGTCAATAAGGGCGAACATAGAAAACAATTTGGCAAAACTTGGTGAGCTAGATAGAGAGATAGAAGAAGAAAAAAATAAACTGGCTGATGCAGACGATAACAATTTAGGGCGAGAAGAAAAGGCTAAAATACAGCAGAAAATACAGATTTAAGGCTACAAGAGGCGGCCAGGTTAGAAGTGCTGTCTACTAACAGGGCGCAGCTAGCATCACAAACAAGCAGAATAAGAGAAACTATAAACAGAATACTTTATGAAAAACACTACGCCAGCTGAAAGAATAAGGACTCTGTTTCAGAGAACAGGGGATTACAATAGTTAGTATATTAACAGCTGTTGGGTTTGCTATCTCTACACTCGTTTATGCTTTAACAGGTGGTGCGCCAACAGGGTCAGTAGCTCCTCCAACGCCTCAGCCTGGTAAAAGTTGGATTAAAAACAATTACACCATCTAGCAAACTTATTAAAGAAGTTAGCAGCCAAAGCGCTTGATGCTCTGCCTGGCATAATAGGCAGTGTTGTTAGTTGGGTTTTGTCTACTATAGTTCCCCGAAGATGGAGTATGGCTGCCTTAATGGCGGGATAAAAACGGTCATACACACAAAACTCCACTCCCTTGTTGGGCAGATGGATAATACCTGCCTGTCTATACATGGGGTGTTCGTAGGAGTATCAGCCTGCATACGCAGAAGAAGAAGAAGAAGTCTACTATAGGCAAAGTTGCTGGTTATATGGCTGACCATCTGTGGACGTTAGGAGTGCTAGCTGCTGGATTAATTTTAGTGAAATAAAGTATGGTTAATCCAGTAAAAGTTAAAAATACAACGAGGGCTGTCTTTTCGCTAGTATGACTGTCAGTGTGAGGCACATTAACAGGTGGCGTGCTTTCTGGACTGCTTTTTGGCTGTGGGCGCTTATAACGTGTGTAGCTTACTTCAGGTTGGGCACTTTTTTTAAAAATGGATGGAGCGGGCCCTTGTGTTTAAACCTTGATTGTGCCCTAAGTTTGGTCGTCTCCAGCTATGAGGATTTCATTGTTATAATTCTGTATCATGCCAATCTGTAGTCTAAGGTCGGATGTAGCATGTATAATCCATGGCCTACAACAAAGTCAACCTTTGACCTAGCGTGTGTAAGAACGTTTGATACCTTTGTATGCTGGCAGGCAAATCACAGCAGAGTTAATAGCATCTTCTAAATTTGCTAGAAATTGTTTTCTGGCATCAAAGCCTGTAGATTGATCAACTATGCTAGACTTAGTCTGTGCTTGTGCTCCTAATAGGCACCAAACGTATGTCCTTATGGAGTCATTAAGTCTTTGCACTCCTGGCATTGTTAGGCCTTCACTTTCATCTAAGATAAATGTTGCCCAAGCATTAGGATGTTTTTTGTTCTATGGATCCCAATCGAACTTGTTTGTCTGGTTGAAAAGAGGTGTGGCCAGGCCATAGTCATAATTATATTCTCTTTTTGCACCCCACAAATACAATGTGCCTAACCCATGATTGCGGTCTAACTTTTGTCTAAAATTTAGAAATAGAGTTTGTTTCTTACCGCCAATGACATTGACAAACAAAGCACATGACAAGACACGATGCATTTCAACCACTTGGGTCTTCTTCAGGCGAAAAAATAAATCACATTTAACATTTGGGACAGTACAAACAAAGAACGAAAAACGAAAAAAAGAACGAAAAATATTTTGTCTAAAGTCAGTTTGAAGGATTAATGTTAAATTCGTTGCAGATTCTTTCATATGCATTATTGTCCATTGGCTTTTAAATGAATTAAACGCGTTTGTCACTTGGAAGGGGGCACTTGTAGTTCAGTTAGTATTCGTCTGTACTGGTAATAAACATGAAAGTTATATACTGCCCTTACTAAAAGATTGGGGTGGTTTAAATGGTTTGCATATGAAACACCGCAGCCAGTAGTTGCGCAGTAAATGGCAAAAATTTAAACTGATTCTGGTAAAACGTCATAGGGTGAGATGACCATGCTGATGGCACTCTATCACTATTTATTGGTGGATTTAAATATTTAGTTAGTGGATTTACAAGTCTAACTTGAAAGCCATATGATTCGTCTACGACAATGGTTAGTAAACTAAAGTCCAAAGATTTGGGGTTATAAAACGCTCCTACATTGTAAGTGGCACTTTCGTTATATTTAAAGGTTCCATTTTTTTAAATTAGTTTTTTTAAATAGTTATAAAAAAGATGTACATCTATATAACCAAGCAAAACGGGCGTGTGTTCTTAACGTCCCAATTGACAATAGGCGTGGGAGTTGTAGTATTCCCCTTAAAGAAATTGGTTTTAAAGTAAAATGGGTTAACATATCTGAAGGGGCTCAGAATAACTGGATCAATGTTAATGACGGACAAGGCAGCCAAATAACTCATATATCAATACCTGATGGTTACTACAACTTTTGTTCTTTAAAAGAGGTACTTAGCGAATTTGGCATATTGTTAAAAATTAACGAAGCAAACCTCAGAATTACTATACATTTCCCCCTAGAAGAAAGAAGAGAATACACTTTTCCTAGAGGCCTGGGTCGAATTTTGGGTTTCCACAGTAGTGACAAATCTTATAGATTTAGTACAAGAGAAGACATCTGGCAATTTGAAGGTAATAAACCTTCTGATTTTCTTGTGAACCCAGTGTTATATGTCCACTTACAACAGTTAAAAACAAATACTAATTGTTTTTAAAAATGGCTATCCATCTACAGTTCTAAAGCTTTGCCGGCAACAGGGCAGGGTTTTGCGATATCATTATAAAATAGTTTTGACGGAAACAACCAATTTAAAGAATTAATTGAGGGGGTTATAAATTCCCTTAGATGTAAAAATAACTAATCAAGATGGAAAACCAGTGATTAATCCCGATTTATTAATAATGCTTGAGGTAGAAAGAATAATATTAAAAAGTAGTAAAGTTCTCAGTCCCCGCGGACGTTAATAGTGCTGTAAACCCTTAATTTTTATATCCCTGTAGAGAATGTAAATATGTTAGTTCACGATCACCAAATCCTATATGCACGAAACCCCCCATTTTTTAAAGTACTAATTACGTCAATTTTAGAGTTTTTGCGTGTAATTTGGTTTAGAAAACAGTGTTATTTTGCCAAAAGTGAAACAGAAGGACGTGATGTATGTATTGAAAAGGGGGGTTTTCCGTGCAAAATAAGATTTGTGTCTTGAAGGAAACATATTTTACATCTCTAAAAGTTTGTTCTTCTTTCTCCTGAAATGTTGCTTGTGTAGTTTTGGATCATTTGTATATCATTTTTCATGTTCTTGCATTGTTTCAGATAATCCATTCACTTTGAAGTTACATTATCCGCACTGAGGCAAGATGTAAAAAGAAAAAACCTGGATTGTCTTACTACTCTATTCTCTAATTGAAATCGTTTTTTCTCTCTCTCACTCTCTCTCTCTCCTCTCTCTCTCTCACTCTCTCTCTCTCTCCTCTCATTCGCTCTCTCTCTCTCTCTCTTGGAGAGAGAGAGAGAGCTAGAGAGAGAGAGAGAGAAGAGAGAGAGAGAAGAGAAGAGAGGAGAGGTGTTTTGGGGAGAAATGTTAAAAAAGGTGGCGAGACTATTGCGATTCCTTGTTAAATTTTTCAATGCTCTTTTTGACAAGAGGAATTTACCCTGAAGGCTGATGGACTCAATCATAGTGCCATTGTTTAAAAAAAGGAAATGTTAATGACCCGGCAACTACAGAGATTGTCAACTTTGTGACATTGGCAGCAATTATATAGTTCTATTGATAAACTACAGGTTTGCAGATATGGGTAGAACAGGATAAAATAACTGAGAATATCAGGCCTGGTTTTAAGAAAGGATACTCTACAGTGATCACATTTTACATTATAGCAATTATACAGAGCATTTCATTAAAATCGTAAATTATACGTATATGTATTCTAAATGAAAATCCAGAGTAAGAACTGGCAATGAACTCACAGACATGCATTTTGGTGCACACAGTGTGTGGAAACACGAGAGCCTGTAGTCCTGTATTGTTTTTCGTTATTTAGAAATGAATTTGGGCCACAGAAAATAATTTGAAAAGGGTAGTCATGACCACACTGTCACCTGAAATCTTCGAATTATTTTTCTTGTTACTAGCTGACGATATTGCTTGTTTATCAGAAACCTCCTGAAGGACACCAAACCCTGTTAAATAACCTCCATAATGCAGCTGCAGGCCTTCAACTTAAGATAAATATGGCAAAGACCGCATTCGTAGTTTTTTTTTTCTCGAAAAGGTGGATATCTGGCGAGCAAGGAGAGGTGGGTTTTAAAATGGTGTGAGCAATGGTGTTGTGAATTGTACAACTATCGTGGCATGTATTTCTATCTACCACGACTTAGTTTTTTTCGCCCGCCTGTCCAGGACCTTGCGAGCTGAGCAATAACATGCGGTAACTATGTATATGGAGAACATTGTATATGCTTGATTACAACTCTTTGGTTGTGTTACTTAAAAAACTTTTTGAGCGCAAGTCCCAACCAATTTGCTCTTATGAGCAAGTTATGGGGAATGGATTAAAGCCTGTTGTTGAAATAGAAAAAGTTCAACTTGTATGCTTTAAAAGGGTTCTTGTGAGTGCAACCTAAAACGCCAAATGATTTTGTATATGGGGATACAGGTCGTTTCCCATTATATCAATTCCTATTTTGGTGTTTGTTCCCTTGCCTGCCTGCGCCTAACCTTTAGGAGTCGTAGGGCGCCGCTTGATGCGCTGTACAACTTTCTCCATCTTTCCCGGTCATGAGCGGGCCGGGTTTCAGAAAAAAGGTTTGCCTGCCCATTTGGGTGATTTTTACTAGATGAAAATTCAACGTATGGATGAGAAAAGATTCCCATAAAAGGCTATAAAATGTGTTAGTTTAGAATAAAAGGTAAGAAAAATGGGCTCTGAATTCGAGTTTTTTTTGTATCAAATGGGTTCGGGTTGTCGGGCAATCAAGGGGGGAAAAATGTAATTCTTTAAAAAGATCGTAAAGGTTTGATGAAAACCGATGGCAAAAAAGGGGGAAAAACGTTCAAAGAGTGACAGGTATTTTTTTTATAGACATCTAAATCATCTGGGAAAATGTGAGCTATTTTTTCCCTGGCATGATAGACTTTTGAAACATATGGAAGAAGAGTTTTGGAATAGCCCGATATATCCGCCAGAAGATCGGTAACTAATTTTGATGAAGAGATTATTTTCCCATTCTGAAAGAATGCCAAAGAGGATGAACGACATTTTCTGTGCTCCCTGTTTTCCCAGTTTTCGAATGATTTTTTTCCCCCCGAATCTAAAAACCCATCCCTTTTAAAATTTTGTACTACTCAGGCAATGGGAACAAAAATTATTTTTGGGGATGTTTGCATATATTTGTATGAAGCATTTAAAAGACTACTTTTTTTACTAGCTAAAGTTTTCTTAGATTCCCCGTCAGAGGGTTAAGTTAACTGTCAGCTTTTGTATAATTGTTACCCATTACTTTTTTTGCAAAGTGTTTGTCCTGTTTTGTACCCCTTAGAAGGGGCCATGGCCCCATACTGAATAAACTTCCCCTTCCGTTTTGCTTCCGCTTTCGCTTGCTTTTGTTCCCCCCCTCCTTGTCTTTGTCTCTTGCTTTGTCTTCCCCTCTCTCTCTCCTTCCCCCCCTCCCCTCCTCTCTCTTCCCCTTTATAAATTTTTCAAGTAACTTTTCACCCATGTGCCTTGTTTTTGTGTTGTGGTTGTGTGGTGTGTGTGTGTGTGTGTGTGTTGTGGTGGTTGGTGTGTTGGGTGTGGCGGCGCGCGCGCGGTATGGTGAAGTACGGGGGTGGTTTAAGGGATTCCGTTTGGTTGTGGGGTTTTGTGTGTGGTGTGTGTGTGGTGGTGTTGTGTGTGTGTGAGCGCGTGCACGTGCGCGTGTGCCCTGTTTTGTAGGTGAATGTGAAAGTAGTGTGATGTGAGGGGTGAGTTGTGATGTGTATGTAGTATGTATGTGTGTGTGTGTGTGTGTGTGTGTGTGTGGTGTGTGTGGTGTGTGGGGTGTGTGTGTGGGGTGAGGGAAATTCGTAAGCGTTTGGCTGCTTATGGATGCCTTAAATATGATCATTAAAAAAAAACCCCCATTATTAAAAAGATTATTGTTATGCACAAGCGGCAGCAAATGCCCCCTCTCCTTTCCACATCTACATCACCCCCACAGGCACACACAAATTGAGAGAGAGAGAAAGGGGAGGAGAGAGAAGAGAGGAGAGAGAGAGAGGGGGAGAGAAGAGAGAGAGAGAAAGGGGGCTGAAACATGTTTTTTTTCGATTTCCATCGGGGTATTTCCCAAAACCCTTTCGAAATGGAACGGACAACCAGCATTCACGTCAACATAGCCCATTACGAGCCCTGTGAAGTAACATCGAGGGCCGACCCGTAGTTCCCCTGGAGCATAGGTCAGGGATCGTTAAAATCTTCCCCCGCCCCTCCGTTCCCCTTCCCCCCCCCCCCCCCCCATCCATCCCCTTACCCCCCCCCCCCTCCCCCCCGTCTCCCCCCCCAGTCCCCCCGCTTTGTTATGATTTTTAACGCTTGTGTAATAATAAAATAATAATAATTAAAATAAAAATAAAATGAGGACTTTTTTAGCGCCCCTCCAATAAAGTAGGTCGGGTCTTTACAAGGTTTATAATTCAAAAATCTAAAAAAAAAGTAGAGAGAAACAACACCCAACCCCACCACACCACACACACACACACCCAACACACACCCCACACACACACAGAACACTGTTACCTTCGTGACTCAGCCGATAGGAATACTGTGCATGGACTATTTATTGTGTCATGTGCATGTTACTGCAGGATCAGTTTATTGTCTGTGCAAAAACAAGTTATTGCCAGGGTTGCCGCCTGGTCTTGTCACAAAAGGAACAATCTACCCAGTGTCATCTGCGTGTTACAACGGGAAAATATTATTGTGTCATCTGCGTACCATAGCAAGAGCAATTCAAGCTGCTTGTAAGCCTAACCTTGCCCTGTGGGTTGGGCATAGAATAGACCCACTGCCCTGCCATGCATGTCGTAAGAGGCGACTAAGGCAGGACCACCTCGCCCCGAGGATAAAGGGGTTTGCGTAGGGCTAACAACCCTTCCTGTAAAAAAAGACGAGTTACAGAAGCATTGACGACAATGAACCAAAGCATTCACCTGGGCAATGAAGGGTCTCCATCCCGGAGACTTATGACGCAGTGCAGTGAAAGCCGAAAGGAAGCTGCAAGGCCGACTCCCCTTCTAACACCCAGGACAACAACGAAAGTAGCCACATGGAACATCAGGACGATGTTTGAAACAGGAAAAACCATCCAAGTTGCGAGAGAGATGAAAAACTACAAGATCGGAGTGCTAGGACTGAGTGAGACAAGGTGGCTACAATCAGGACGCTGAGACTTTCATCTGGAGAACAGCTGCTGTACTCAGGACACACAGAGGATGGAGCCCCCCACACTGAGGGTGTGGCCCTGATGCTGGCACCGGAGGCACAAGGGGCACTCATCGGATGGGAACCTGTCAACTCCCGCATCATCACAGCCAAGTTTACACGAAGAAGAATGACATCAGGCTGAACATCATCCAGTGCTATGCGCCCACCAATGATGCGGAAGAAGAGAAGAAAGATGACTTCTACCAGCAACTACAGACAGTGATAGACAAAGAGGAGCAAAGGACATAACCATACTGATGGGAGATTTTAACGCCAAGATCGGAAGGGACAACACAGCCTACGAGGACATCATGGGAACACATGGACTGGGACAGATGAACGAGAATGGTGAGCGTTTTGCAGACCTGTGCGCCCTGAACCAGCTGGTGATAGGAGGAAGCATCTTCCCACACAAGCGCATCCACAAGGCCACATGGAGATCCCCGAACCATGTCACGGAGAACCAGATTGACCACATCTGCATTAGCCGCAAATTCAGGAGATCATGGCGGGATGTACGAGTGATGAGAGGTGCTGACGTGTCATCAGACCACCACCTTCTTTTAACAACAGTGAGACTTCGCCTCAAGAGATTCACCAACACCAACAACACACGTACAAGGTACAATGTCGGACTGCTCCGGAACAGGGACACACAAGCAGCATTCCAGATCAGCCTTTCCAACAGGTTCCAGCCGCTACAAGAGCTGATAGAAGACAGTGAGACGGACATCGAGACACAGTGGGAACACTGCAAGAAGCTCTGGCATGACACATGTGAAGAGATCCTTGGCAAGAAGAAGGCCCAGCACAAAGAATGGATCTCTGCCGACACCATCCACAAGTTGGAAACAAGGAGAGAGAAGAAAGCTACACTGAACACGAGCCGAACAAGAGCAGCTAGGGCAAAGGCACAGGAAGAGCACACAGCAGCGAACGGAGAAGTAAAGAAGAGCATCAAGAAGGACAAGAGGGAATACTTTGACGACCTGGCCAGCCAAGCAGAGGCAGCAGCCGGACAGGGGAATCTGAAGGACCTGTACCTGGTGACCAAGAAGCTGACGGGTAAGTTCCAGCAGACAGACAAGCCAGTGAAGGACAAGAACGGAAACCCACTGACAACAACCGAGGAACAGCTGAAACGATGGGCAGAACACTTCAGGGAGCTGCTGAACCGCCCCGCCCCTGACGCACCACCAGACATCCCACCTGCAGAGACAGACCTGCCCATCAGCTGTGACAAACCCTCAAAGGCAGAGATCAAGAAGGCCATCATGACTCTGAAAAATGGAAGGCTGCAGGGCCGGACGAGATACCAGCAGAAGCCATCAAAGCAGACATAGAGACAGCTGTCAACATGCTATACAGCCTCATCAGCAAGATCTGGGAGAAGGAGGAGGTACCGGCTCAGTGGAAAGAAGGAATCATCATCAAGCTGCCGAAGAAAGGAGACCACAGGGACTGCAGCAACTACCGAGGGATCATGCTCCTGTCAACGCCAGGCAAGGTTCTCAACAGGGTACTACTGGAGAGAATGAAAGAGGCCGTCGACCCCAAGCTCCGAGACCAGCAGGCAGGCTTCCGGCAGAACAAATCATGTGCCGACCAGATCGCCAGCCTGCGCATCATCGTGGAGCAGTCGCTGGAGTGGAACACTCCCCCTTTACATCAACTTCATAGATTATGAGAAGGCTTTCGATAGTGTGGACAGAGAGATGCTGTGGAAGCTGCTGAGGCATTACGGAGGTCCCCGAGAAGATCATCTCCCTCATCCGGTGCACCTACCAGGACATGAACTGCAGGATTGCCCACGCCGGCCACCTGTCCGAAAGTTTCGAGGTGAAGACCGGAGTTCGGCAGGGATGCCTGCTGTCGCCGTTCCTCTTCCTCCTGGTCATTGACTGGATCATGAAGACCACTACAACAGGCAGAAACAACGGTAATACAGTGGACACTCTGGACGCAGCTCGACGACCTTGACTTCGCTGACGACCTGGCGCTCCTGTCACACAGCCACAGCCAGATGCAGGACAAGACCACTCGCTTGGAGACCACATCAGCCGGGACAGGGCTCAAGATTAACAGGAAGAAGACTGAGCTGATGAAAATCAACACCACTGCCAACACACCAGTCACAGTCGATGGAGAGCCCATCAGGGAGGTGGAGTCTTTCGTCTACCTGGGAAGCGTGGTTGACCAACAGGGAGGCACGGACCGAGACGTCACAGCCAGAATCGGCAAGGCACGAGCAGCTTTCGTCATGCTCAAGAACATCTGGGCATCTGGAGGAATCAGCATAAGAACCAAACTCCGCATCTTCAACTCCAATGTGAAATCAGTTTCTGCTCTACGGATGCGAGACGTGGCGAACAACACAGACGATGCAACAAAAGATTCAGACATTCTTCAACACCTGTCTGAGGCGCATCTACAAAAATCCGATGGCAGGACAAGGTCCGAAACGAAGATCTGTGGGAGCGTGCGGGACAGGAACCAGTGGCCAAGCAGATACTGCGAAGGAAGTGGGGCTGGATCGGACACACCCTCAGGAAGCCAGCATCCAGCACCACACGCCAAGCCCTGACCTGGAACCCGCAGGGAAAGAGAAAGAGAGGCCGGCCTCGCAACAGCTGGAGACGAGACACTGAGGCGGAGTTGAAACAACAAGGGACAAACTGGACTGGAATGACCAGAACAGCCCAGAACAGAGTGCGATGGCGAAGAGTCGTTGATGGCCTATGCTCCACCGGGAGCGACGGGCATAAATGAAATGAAATGTAAGCCTAACCGACCGCTGACAAGAACACACTATTATGTCACATGTTAGGAATAAACTATTTGAGATAGCTGCCTATGATTGTAGAAGGGGGGCGGGCCCGCTATTGCGCGGCCCGCTATTGCGGGGACCCGCTATTGCGCGGGCCCGCTATTGCGGGGACCCGCTATTGCGCGGGCCCGCTATTGCGCGGCTAACCATAACCCTAACCCTAACCCTAACCAACCCTAACCCTAACCCTAACCCTAACCCTAACCCTAACCCTAACCCTAACCCTAACTGTCGCGCAATAGCGGGCCCACGCAATCGCGCAATAGCGGGCCCGCACAATAGCGGGCTGACCCCGTAGAAGGAACAAACAACCTTGTCATCTGCATCCCGTGACAGGAGCAGTCATCGTGTCATTTGCATAGGCATGACAAACCTTGGTGTTCTTTGCAGGAACAAACTGATGTGTCGTCCGCATATCATGACAGGAATAAACTAATGTGTCATTATTATTATTATTATTATTCATTAATTTTTCATGTCGCTTGTTAGCCCCGCCGATTTAATCAATTTTGAAGAACCAAGGTGGAGAACTACATCCGGTCTCATGCCACCCTTGCAGATCCTGTGGATGGTTGTGCCAGTCCTGAAGGTCTGCTGTGCTTTTGTTCAAGTCTTCGCTCCATCTGGTCAATCTCGTGTCCATGCTCTTGACGTCACAGCTGTTCCAGATCATGACTTGCCGCCTCCTGCCGTGAAGACCGTCCGTTGCTGGAGCTTCTAGCGGCGTAGTGTTTCTCTGGCATCGCTGACTGTATGTGCAGTCTCTTGGTTGTGTCTCTAGGTGTACCTTCCCTGGTTTAGCGCTGATTGCATAAACTCAGCACATGTTCCAGTGCGTGCTTGCCCTGACAAAGCAGACAAATAAAGCCATCTGATTTCCCCCGATTTTACCACATTTGAATTCGATGAGAGGGGTCGAAGCCCAGATCAAACGATGAAGCTGATGCACATAGGGGACATGTGCCATTTTCATTCAGCTGAGACTTCTTCCGTTTTCCCACGTAGTCCATAGACCCTGTTGGTCTTGCGGAATTGCCGCTGGGTTGTACTGGCGTCCTCTTCTTTCTTCAACTTCCGTTTTAATCATTTGCTTCTCCGTTTGTTTTTGACCATCCCTTCATTTCTGTTGACCACATGTGTTGATTTGAATTGATCCTGTCATTCTCATGATCGTGGGGTTTTTTTCTTTTGTCTCGTCTGCTGCCTCCTGAACTTTCCGTTTTCAGACAGTCTTTGGCTTGGGCTGGACTGATCTCACAACCTTGTGTCCCCCGAGTCCTTGAGCATGCGTGGTAAACCTTGCTGTTCCCCTTTTGTACTCCTCGAGGATAGATTTGAAGGCAGCTTCAGCTTCGCTGGGCGGCAGTTGAACGCAAACTCAGTGAGACCAGGTGGGACACTGAGCCATTTCCTTGCGTGGACGTTGATTTGATTTCACTATGGTAGTAGTGCTATGGTGTATCAGCGGATGCTGAAAGAGTTCCAGGATCAGCGTGAAATGCAGACACCAAATCTCGTATTTATCAGGGAGCCTACTACACTGGGCTATAATCTGCAGGCTTTTTTTTTTCTTTCTGCCATTTGCTTGACCCACATTGCCTCTTTGTGTCTTTCAAGGTGTCGTCCTTCTTTCCTGCAAGGGTCCTTGACATCAGAGTGCTCGTCAGACCATGTGGCGAAAGCTTGGCTGTGTCTGGTGTTGTGCTGTCGTCACCTGTCGGCGAAACGTCAACACGTGGGACTGCAGGGTGTGCGCAGTAGCTCACTTGGTGGTGGCGTCTTTCGCCGGTTGGTTCTGCAGTCACGAAACGCAGGCTGGTACACCTATAGGGACGCTTCTATGGAGGTTCTGTTGTATCGCGTGTGGTGGTAACGCAGCAGCATATGCCATGTAGTTATGTCCCTTGAGGTCCTAATGGAATGCCCTGTTGGTGCCGGCATCCCATGGAAACACAGCGCAGGCTTCAAAGGGTGGTGGTGCAGGATCGGTCTCGGATGATTGGTTCGGCAACGGGGGTCAGTGCTTCTCTAGACCTCACTGGCACCTTCATGTGCCTCCCCCCCCCCCCCCCATCCCCCAAGGCTTTTCAGCTTTTCGTTTGATTCCCTTCCCTCTCTGTCTGTCTTTCAAGGAGTCATCCTTCCACCTACAGTGACCTGTGACTGGTTCTTCCGTCACTGCTGGAATAGCCGGTTGGCCATAGTGACCGTCACTGTTGGAATAGCCTGGTTGGCCATAGTGACCGTCACTGTTGGAATAGCCTGGTTGGCCATAGTGACCGTCACTGTTGGAATAGCCTGGTTGGCCATAGTGACCGTCACTGTTGGAATAGCCTGGTTGGCCATAGTGACCGTCACTGTTGGAATAGCCTGGTTGGCCACAGTGACCGTCACTGTTGGAATAGCCTGGTTGGCCACAGTGACCGTCACTGTTGGAATAGCCTGGTTGGCCATAGTGACCGTCAATGGTGGAATAGCCTGGTTGGCCATAGTGACCGTCACTGTTGAATACCTGGTTGGGCCCCGTGACCGTCACGTTTAATAGCCTGTTGGCTAGTGACCGCCCCTTTTGGGAAAAGCCTGGTTGGCCCTAGGGCCGTATGCGGAATAGCCTGGGTTTGGCCATTTGACGTACTGTTGGAATAGCCTGGTTTGGGCCCCTAGTGCCCTCACTGGTGAATACCTGGTTGGCCCTATGACCCCACTGTTGGAATACCCGGTTGGCCCTAGTGACCATCACGTTTGGGAAAGCCGGTTGGCCATAGTGGACCGCCCTGGTGGAAATAGCCGATTGGCCCTAGGACCGTCAGGGAAAAAGCCTGGTTGCCAAAAGACCTTTACTGCTGGAATAGCCTGGTTGGCCACATGACCGTCACTGTTGGAATAGCCCGGTTTGGGCCCTAGTGACCCCCCCTGTTGGGGAAAAGCCGGTTTGGGCCCGTGAAACCCTCCTGTTGGAATGCTGGTTGGCCACATGACCGTCATGTTTTGGATACTGTTTGGGCCCTAGTGACGTCAGTTGGAATCCTGGTTGGCCATATGCCCATGTTGAATATGGGTTGGGGGCCCCAAATGACCATCATTGTTGGGAAAAGCCGGGGTTGGCCATAGTACCGCACTGCTGGAAACCGGTTGGCCCCCAGTGACCGTCACTGTGGAATAGTGGTTTGGGATAGTGACCCCTCATGTGGAATACCCGGGTTTGGTTCGGACCCATGTTTGGAATAGCCTGGTTTTCCAAGTGACGTCACTGTTTGGGAAAAGCCTGGTTGGCCTAGAGACCGTCACTGTGGGAAAAGCCTGGTTGGCCATAGTGACTGCACGTTTGGGAAAAGTGGTTTGGCCCTAGAGACCGTCATTTTCGAATGCCTGGGTTGGCCCTATTTACCCCTCCTGCTGGGAAAGCCTGTTTGGCCCCGTGACCCCTCCTGTTGGAATACCCGGTTGGGCCCCAGTGACCCTCCCGCTGGGAAAACCTGGTTGGCACATGACCCCTCACTGTGGGAAAACCTGGTTGATCACAGTGACCCTCACTGCTGGAATAGCCTGGTTGGGCCCCCCCGGGCCCTCATGGGAAAGCCCCGGTTTTGGCCCATGACCCCACTGTTGGAATAGCCTGGTTTTGGCAAGTGACCCACTGCTGGAATAGCCTGGTTGGTCACATACCTCATGTGGGAAAACCCCGTTTTGCCAATACCGTCACTGTTGGAATAGCCCGGTTTTACCCTTGACCATCAGCTGGAAAGCCGGTTTACCAAAGGGGCCCTCCTGTGAATGCCCGGTTGGTCACAGACCATCACTGCGGAAAAAGCCCGGATGGGCCCGGACCGTACTGCTGGAAAACCTGGTTGGCCCCGGACCCCCACGCTGGGGAATTCCTTTTTTGACCACATGAATTACGGGGAATACCCGTTGGCCATAGTGACCGTCACGTGGAATAGCCGGGTTTACCACAGTTTCCGTGACTTTTGGAATAGGTTTGGGCCAGTGCCGTCCCTGGGAATAGCCCCGGTTTTGCCACTGAGACGCGGAATAGCCTGTTGACCATATGACCATCATGTTGGAAAAGCCGGTTTGGGCCTAGTGAACCTCCCGGTGGAATGCCCGGTTGGTCACGTCCATCCGCTGGGAAAAGCCTGGTTGGCACAGTGACCCTCCTGTTGGAAAAAGCCCGGTTGGCCCCAGTGACCACTGTTGGAAAAAGCCGGTTTTGGGGCCCCATGACCGTCACTGTTGGGAAAACCTGGGTGGGCACATGACCCTAAGCTGGGGTGCCTGGTTGGGACAGTGACCGCACGTTGGAATATGGTTTGGGCCCCATGACCTCAGCTGGGAAAACCCCGGGGGACCACGTGACCCTCACGGGGAATATGGTTTGGCCCCTAGGGCCCGTCCCCTGGTGGAATAGCCGGTTTGGCCCTAACCGTCACTGGTGGAATCCTGGTTTCATGTGCCCCTCACTGTTGGAATACCGGGGTTTGGGAATGACGTATGTGGAAACATGGTTGACACAGTGACGTCATGTGGGAAAACCGGTTGGCCTATACCCCTCACTGTAAAGCCCCGGTTGCCCCAGTACCCTCACTGTTGGAATAGCCTGGTTATCCTTTCCCACTGGTGGGGTAGCCTGGTTGGCCATAGTGCCGTACTTGGGAAAAGCCCCGGTTGGCCCTATACCCTCACGGGGGAATAGCCGGTTGGCCCTAGTGACCCCACTTTGGAATAGCCGGTTAACAAGTGACCGCACTGGGAATAGCCCGGTTGCCCGTGACCTCACTGCGGATAGCCTGGTTGGGCCCTATGACCCCCACTTGGAATAGCCTGTTTTCCCTAACCGTCACTGCTGGAATGCCTGGTTGGCCCCGTGACCTTTACTTGAAAGCCTGGTTGGCCAAATGACCGTCCCGTTGGAATACCTGGTTGGCCATAGGACCGTCCCCCTGCTGGAACACCCGGGTTGGCACGTACCTCCTGTTTAAACCTGGTTTTTCCAGTGACCGTCATATGGAATACCTGGTTGACCCAAATGACCCTCAGCTGAAAAGCGGTGGCCAAGTGCCAAGTGACCGACTGTTAGAATGGGCCCGGTTTTTTCCATGACCGTCACGTGGAATAGCCTGGTTGCCAATGCCGCACTGTTGGAATACCTGTTGGGCATAGTGACCATCCTGCTGGATAGCCCCTTGGTTGTCACAGGACTTCCCTGCGGGAATAGCCTGGTTTACCACAGTGCCCTCCGGGAAAGCCGGTTTGGTCACAGTACCTCACTGCGGGAAAACCCGGTTGGGGCACATGACCGTCCTTTGAAAGCGTGTTTTGGGCACGGTGACCGACGTTGAAACCCCGTTGGGGAAGGACCGTCACTGCTGGAATAGCCGGTTGGTCAAGTGACCCCCGGGGAAAAGCCGGTTTTGGGACTGACCTCACTGTTGAATAGTTGGTTGGTCACAGTACCGCACTGTTGGAAAAGCCTGGGTTTGGGCACGTGCCCTCACTTTGGGAAAAGCATGGGTTTACACAGGGCCTCATGGGAAATTGGTGGTTGGCCGGTGACCCTCAGTTGGGAAAAAAATGATGGTCACATAACCTCAGTGGAATAGCCTGGTTTGGGCCCAATGCCGCACTGCTGGGAAAAGCCGGTGGGGCACGTACCGTCACTGCGGGGAAAGGGTTGGGCCTAGGACTTCATGCGGAATACCCGGTTGGCCATAGTGCCCACTGCTGGAATAGCTTTGGGTTTGGGCACAGTGACCGCCTGTTAATAACTGGTTTTGGGCCCGTGACCGTCACGTTTGGGTAGCCTGGTTGACCAAATGGGGCCGTCACTGCGGAAAACCGGTTGGCCATATGACCATAGGACTGTCACTGCTTGAATCCTGGTTGGCCATAGTGACCATACTGCTGGAATAGCCTGGGTTGGGGCCTAGTGGACCGCACGCTGGAATAGCCTGGTTGGTCACAGTGACCGCACTGCTGAATAGCCCCGGTTGGGCACATGACCGTCACTGTTGGGAAAACCTGGTTTCCATAGTGACCAAATACCGCACGCTGGAATACCGGTTTGGCCAAGTGCCACCTGCTGGGAAAAGCCTGGTTGGCCCTAGTGACCGTCCTGCGGAAAAGGCCCGATTGGCCCTAGTACCGTAAAGTTGGAAAGCCTGGTTGGCCATAGTGACCCTCATGCGGAATACCTGGTTGGGGCCTAGTGAGCGCTGTTGGAATGCCTGGTTGGCCCTATGAGTCACGTTTGGAAAAGCCGTTGGGGATATGACCGTCATGCGGAATAGCCTGGTTGGGCCATAGGCCGTCACTGTTGGAATAGCCTGGTTGGTCCCCAGTACCACACTGCTGGAAACCCGGGTTGGGCCCCAGGACAGTCACGGGAAAAGCAGGTTGGCCCAGTGTCTCCTGCGGAATAGCCTGGTTGACCCAGTGACCCCGTCACTGGGGGGAAACCCGGTTGGCCATAGTGATCCTGGAAAAGCCTTGTTGAAACATGACCGTGACTGTTTGGAATAGCCCGGTTGGTCCCCCGTACCGCCTGTGAATCCCCGGTTTGCCACGTGACCCCACTCTGGAATATCCTGGTTGCCACATGACCCTCACTGTGGAAAGCCTGGTTTCCCTTGAAACCCTCACGGGGGAATGCCGGTTGGTCACAGGACCCACTCAAATACCCGGTTGGGGCCATGACCATCACTGGGAATAGCCTGGTTGGCCACAGGGCCCCGTTTAAATACCAGGTTGGCCACAGGCCGTCCACTGTTGGGAAAAGCCCCGGGGCCCCCTATGACCGTCCCTGGGGGAATGCCGGATGGCCATGGCCGCACGCTGAAATAGCCGGTTTACAACATGACCGTCACTGGGAATAGCCTGGTTGATCACATGACCCATGGGGAATAGCCGTTGGCCCAATGACCGTCACTAGTTTAATAGCCTGGTTGGCCATATGACCTCAATGGTGGGAAAGCCTGTGGCCAAGGACCCACTGTTTTGGAAAGCTGGTTGGGATAGGACCATCACGGTGGAAAAACCCCGGTTATCACGTGACCCTCACGGGGGAAAGCCCGGGGGGCCATAGTGACCGTCACTGGGGAAAACCAGTTGGCGATAGTGACCGCACGCGGAATAGTGGTTGGCCCCTGACCATCCGCGGGAAAGTTGTTTTGGGCCCTAGTGACCCCCATGTTTGGAATAGCCTGGTTGGCCAAGTGACCCCACTGTGGAATAGCCGGTTTGGACAGTGACCGTCATGTTGGAATACCCTTTTTTCACAATACCTCACACGGGAAAAGCCGGGTTTACCCTATGACAGTCCTGCGGGAAAAGCCCGGGTTTGGCCCTGTGACCCTAGGACCGTCAATGTTTTAAAACCGGGTTTGGGACAGTGACCCTCACGTTGGAATACCTGGTTGGCCATAGTGACCCTTCGTTGGAAAAGCCGGTTGGTCAAGGACCCTCAGCTGGAATACCGGTTGATCACAGTGACCCTCACTGCTGGAATAGCCTGGTTTACCACAGTAACCCCCACTGCTGAATATGGGTTGGGCACAGTGCCCTCATTGGAAAAGCCCGGGTTTGGGCACAGTACCGTCCGTTAATTTCGTGGTTTCAGGTACCCCACTGTTGGAATGTCGATTTGGGCACAGTAACCCCACGCTGGAATAGACGGTTGGTCAAGTGACCCCGCGTTTAATAGCCGGTTGGGCACAGTGACCGTCACTTTGGAAAGTTGGTTGGTCCAGTGACCATCATGTGGAAAAAGCCCCGGTGGGCACAGTGTCCCTCACGTTGGAAAACCTTTTTTGACACATGATGTCACTTCTGAATACCTTCTTGCCACATGACCTCACTGCTGGAATATCTGGTTTTTCCAAAAGACCGTCACTGCTGGGAAAACCCGTTGGCCATATGACGCATGCTGGGGAAAACCTGGATGGCAATGACCTCACTCTGGAAGGGTGGTTGGTCACAGGACCGTCACTGTTGGAAAACCTGGGTTTGGCCATAGTGACCAAATTTACCGTCACTGCTGGAATCCTGTTTGGCACAGGACCTCACTGCGGGAAATTTCCCCGTTGGTACCATGACCCTCACGTTGGAATAGCCTGGTTTGGGCACTTACCGTCACTTTGGGGAATGCCCGGTTGTCATTGTGACCATATACTGTCACTGTTGAAATAGCGGGTTGGTCATATGACCGTCCCCGTTGGGAAACCTGGTTGGCCTAGGCCATAGTGCCCTCACTGCTGGGGAAAAGCCCGGTTGGTCACAGTCCGAAATGTTGGAATACCGGTTTGGGCACATTGACCATAACTGCTGGGAAAAGCCCGGGTTTCCAAGTGACCGTCATGTTGAATAACCTGGTTGGCCACAGTGACCCCCTGGGGGAATTGCCTGGTCGGGGCCCCGTGACACACTGGGGGAATAGCCCCGGTTTGGGGCCCTAGTGACCCCTCACGCTGGAATAGTCTGGTTGGCCAAAGTGACCTTTGACCGCACTGCTGGAATGCTGGTTGGCCTATTGACCAAAGGACCGTCATGCTGGGAAAAGCCCGGTTGGGCCCAAATGACCCTCACGTGGGAAAAGCCTGGTTGGCCTAGTGACCGCATGTAAAATAGCCCGGGGTTTCCACAGTGACCAAGTGACCGTCACGTGGAATACGTTGGGCCAGGACATTTACTGGTGGAAAAGCCTGGTTGACCACAGTGACCCTCATGTTGGAATAGCCTGGTTGGCACAGGGGCCGTCACTGGTGGGGAAAAGCCCCCGGGTTTACCACGGACCGCACGTTGGAAAGCCTGGTGTCACAGTGATGTCACTGCGGAAAAGCCTGGTTGGCCATAGGGCCCTCACTGTTTGGAAAATAGGGCCCCTGTTAGTCACTGTTGGGGTGCCTGGTTTTTCAAAGTGACCGCCTGTTGGGAAACGCCTGTTGGTCACAGTGACCGTCACTGCTGGAATATTGGGTTTACCAAGTGACCGTCACTGTTTTTAATAGCCGGTTTGGGCCAGTGACCGCACTGTTGGGAAAGCCGGGTTTGGCCACATGACCTCATTGTGGAAAAGCCTGTTGGCCATGTAAGGTTACTGTTTGGGAAAAAAGCCCCGGTTTGGGCCCCAGTACCGTCCCTGCTGAAAGCCGGTTGGCCATGTGACCGTCCCCGTTGGGGAAAAGCCTGGGTTTATCACAGTGACCGTCACGCTGGGAAAGCCCGGTTGGTCCCCCAGGACCGTCACTTGGAATACCCCGGTTGGGAAGGGGGCACTGTGGAAACCCGGTTTTTGGGAAGTGACCTTTTCTGCTGGGAAAAGCCTGGTTGGCCAATGACCCCCAAGCGGAATACTGGGTTGGACATGACCCTCATGTTGGAAAGCCTGGTTGGCCCAAATGACCGTCACGTGGAATAGCCCGGATTGTCACGTGACCATAGTGAGCACTGTTTTGGGAAAAGCCGGTTTTGGGAATGACCGTCACGCTGGAATGCCTGTTGGCCCAAAAGGCCCCTAGTGACCCTCACTGGAAATACCGGTTGGCACAGTGACCCCACTGTTGGAGTCGCCTGGTTTGGGCACAGGGGGCCCTCACTGTGGAAAGCCCGGTTTGGGCCCCAGTGACCTCACGCTGAATACCTGGTTGGGCCTATGACCCTCACTGTTGGAATAGCCTGGTTTGGGCACATACCCCCAGGTGGAATAGCCTGGTTTTGGGCCACAGTGACCGTCACTGTTGGAAAAGCCGGTTGGCCACAGGGCCGTCAAAGCGGAAACCCCGGTTTCCACAGGAGTCACGTTGGAATAGCCTGGTTGGGGGAAGTGACCGCACGTTGGAATAGCCCGGATTTTCACATGACCAAGTGCCGTCACTGTTTTGGGAAACCTGGTTGGTCACAAAACCGTCACTGCTGGAATGCCGGTTGCCATAGGACCAAGTACCTCACGTTTATTTTGCCCGGTTGGACTGACCCCATTTGGAGTGCCCGGTTGGTCACAGTGACCGTCATGCGGAATAGCCTGGTTTTGGGCCCCATGACCGTCACGCTGGAATACCTGTGGCCATGTACCGTCACTGTTGGGAAAGCCGGTTTGGGCACATGACCCCTCCCCGGGGGAATAGCCGGTTGGCCACAGTGAGTCCGGTGGAAAAGCCTGGTTGGGCACAGTGACCGCATGCGGAAAGTTGGTTGGCCATAGTGACGGGCACTGCTGGGGAAAAGCGGTTGGGCCAAGGACCGTCCGCTGGAATAGCTTGGTTTTGGGCACATGCCCCC
>JAFLJL010014480.1:42773-45273 GCA_018398815.1 Conus ventricosus | reverse complement strand
CTCTCAGATT
Source organism: Conus ventricosus (assembly GCA_018398815.1). Classification (NCBI taxonomy): domain Eukaryota; kingdom Metazoa; phylum Mollusca; class Gastropoda; order Neogastropoda; family Conidae; genus Conus; species Conus ventricosus. Next base: position 45,263 of record JAFLJL010014480.1, on the reverse strand, counting down.
CAGCCAGTGGTTCAGTACGGTGCGGAATTATGGGGACTGGACAATGCAGCATTACACTGTGAAAAAGTACATTTGTTTGGACTCAAACGATTCTTAGGCGTCGACATACGAACACCAAACGATCTGATATATGGAGAAACGAACAATTATCCTATATAGATAAATTCTGCTTTAAAATGTATTAAGTTTTGGTTAAAATTAACCAGAATGGATGAACATAGATTACCATATAAGGCATATCGTATGTTGTATGATTTGGACGAACGTGACAAAAGAAACTGGGCCTCAAATGTTCGTTGTAAATTATATATGTATGGGTTTGGTTATGGCTGGCTGAACCAAGGTGTTGATGCAATTGATAATTTTCTTCGGATTTTTAGAGATAGATTGATTGCATGCAGTTGGCAAGAATGAATTATCATGTAAGTAATAGCAAGATTTAACGTGTATATATCTTTCTGCACAGCGCCTAATATTAAAACCTATCTATTGTTGAATCTGGAAAGGCATTTAAAATACGTAACTTCTAGATTCAGACTCGGTGTTTCTGAAATTGCGGTGCACTATTATCGCCACCGACCCCATAGCAATGCAGATTTATGATGCCAACTCTGCAGAGAGGAGGATAGAAAGTGAAGTTCATTTTGTGTTTTGTTGTCCTGTCCTGCAAAAATCAACAGAGCTCAGTATATACCTTTGAAGTATTATAAAGTCCCAAATCACTCGATTAGCACTTCTTTTGGCGTGTACTTGTGAACAAACAGTCGGAAATTTGTCGATTTATCTTTTTAAAGTGTTCAAACTGTGGTCTTCTATGTTATCTTAGAATAGTTTATGAACATAACCCTCCGGGGGTAGCAACCTTGCCGTGGTCGGAGGGCTTGCGTGGTCCTGTGATCCCTTAGGCTTTGCTGGCGGGGGCATCAATACTTTAAGATAGGCTGGTTTTTTTTTTTTAAACTGCTTCTAGGTCCGAAAAGCCAAGATGCTGTCTGGCCTAAGCGTAACGTGGAAAGGAGTTGATGCCCCTGGTAGGGCTTCCCATGTCAGATAGGCTAAGGGTGAGGATCCTGACTAAGAGTAACCCGCCTTTCTCCTTTTCTTGTTTTCTGCCTTCTTATTTGGCCCTTTTCTATCTTCGTCTCCCCTTCAAGTCTTCTTTTCCACACTCCTTTTCTCTCTGTGGTCTCCTTAAGATCGCCGTGTTTGCCGTGCGGTGCGACCTGTGTCGGAGGGGAATGAGATCCTGGTGATTGAGAGGGCCAGCGCTCTCAACACATCACTTTGGCTCGGACCTCTCCTAGACAGGAGTACACTTTGGCCCGGGTGTACTAATCGGCTCCCCTTCTTGGGGCTGGGTCAAGACAGACAGTCCCCTACTGGCCAAGTAAACCCCTGCAGTGCTCAGCTCTCTGTTCCCGGGAGTTGAGCATGATCAGGGGGATAGGGTTGGTGGCTTCTGTTTGTCGTATGTCTCTCCAAAGCCTGGAAGGGGTCAAGACATTGGTTTCTTGGCCCTGGCCCTTAGTTGGACTCCAAGGTGGGTGGGTAAGGGAGAGATGAAGCATCATAAATTTACTATGGCTTTTTCAAAAACATTCCCCCCAAGAAGAAAAGGAAGGCAGCTTCCCCTATTTCAGGGGATTTTGATACTGACAGTGATTCTGATACAGAGGTTAGACAGAAGACAGGTTTCTGGGCTTCTGGCTCGTCATGGAAGGGACGGAGCAGGAAAGACCCCTTTCAGCTCTGAGCCCTTTTGCTATTCAAAAGGGCTTTCAAGGTATAGCAGGTGACCTCGTCCATCAAGAGGTTGAGGAATGGTTCGTTTCTTATTCAGTGTAATCACCAAAACAATCTGAACAGCTGCTGAAGGCAACGAAACTTGTGGACAGGGAGATCAGGGTAAACTCCCCACAAACATTGAATTCATCAAAAGGCGTGATTCGCTGCCGGGATTTATCTGGTTTATCAGAGGCAGAAATTAGACGGAGCTGGCGTCCCAGGGTGTGACGGAGGTGCGCAGGGTGACGGTAAAGAAAGGTTCAGAGAGAGTGGCCACCAACACCCTCTTTCTGACCTTCTGCAACCCTGTGCTGCCTCCGGTCATCAAAGTTGGTTACTTGAATGTTCATGTTCAGTTATATGTTCCGTCCCCGTTGAGGTGCTTCAGGTGCCAGAAGTTTGGCCATGTCAGGGACCGCTGTTCAGGGCAAGAGGTATGCGGTGTTTGCTGCAAGGCAACCCATGATGGGCCGTGTCAAGATCCGGCACATTGTGCTAACTGCGGTGGCAACCATCCCTCCTCTTCACGAAACTGTCCGCTTTGGATTCAGGAATTCCGCTATTCAAAGAATAAAAACTGAAAAGAAAATTTCCTTTTTTGAGGCCCGCAAGCAGGTTGTGGGCAGTCAGACGCCGACAGCCTCTTCCTATGCTTCGGCTGTAAAGAAAGTTCCACAATTCCCACTCGATCAGTCTGCTGTCTAG
>JAFLJL010014480.1:0-37500 GCA_018398815.1 Conus ventricosus | reverse complement strand
TTATGAAAGTAAGCATAGATTACAGCCCTGTCAATCTGTCTCAGCCAAGTGGAATCGGTAGGATCATCTTCATCATCATTTATCATCATCTCATCATCATCATCGATCAGTATTAACAAAAGTCTCAAACTCTGTGTGCATTCAAGCCCTGCTCTCATGGGAATTTGTTTTGATGTCCTGTCCAAGTCTATGGCCTTGATTTGATTCTGTCACCGGTATCGGCAAATTCATGAGGGCTGTCGTTGAATATATTTTGGTGGCGCCCTCCGGAGGGAGAGCCCCCTTATTCCGGCTGCGCGACTCAGCAATTATTGTCGTCACTAGGGGGCTTAGTAGGTGGTGTCCTGTGTATGTTGGATCAGAACAGGCTCCACTGAACATCATCGAACTGACTCGGCAGCAGTGCGTGTGTCCATCGGTGGGTTGCCTCTTGACGACTTGACATTGACTGCTCCCTGCTTTATTCTTGTTATGATAAACAGATGACGCAATAATATGTTCATGGTGATCAAATGGCCCTCAAGTATATATCGTGTCCCAAAGAACATCCGAGAAATGCTGAAGAAGCATTTTATGGCTTGTCAGTGAGGTTCTCCACAAAGGAATACACAACAGACTCGATCAATCTGAAAGTTGGCGCAGCGATGGGCCGTTCAATTTCTCCAAAGATTGTGTTGCCAATGGAGGCCACCTTAAAAGCGGCCAAGAGCAGTACAGGTTCAGGAGACCCAGGATTGGACACCTAACGCCCCTTTAAAAGCCTCTGTGGGTGACGCAAAGTCCTTCTCATAAAGGAAGATTAAAACACACACAACACGAAGCAGTGAGACGAGTTGATTGCTTCATCCACAATGAGCTCCAAACCAAAGAAATCACGATGGCTCTCCCCGCGAAAAGGAAAAGTAACTGAAGCAGTGACGGTCACTATGGCCAACCAGGCTAATCCAGCAGTGAGGGTTACTATGGTCACTATGGCCAACCCGCTATTTCCAGCAGTGACGGTCACTATGGTCACTATGGCCAACCAGGCGATTCCAGCAGTGACGGTCACTATGGTCACTATGGCCAACCAGGCTATTCCAGCAGTGACGGTCACTATGGTCAACCAGGCTATTCCACCAGTGACGGTCACTATGGCCAACCAGGCTATTCTAACACTGACGGTCACTATGGTCAACCAGGCTATTCCACCAGTGACGGTCACTGTGACCAACCAGGCTATTCCAGCAGTGACGGTCACTATGGCAACCAGGCTATTCAAGCAGTGACAGTCACTATGGTCACTATGGCCAACCAGGCTATTCCAGCAGTGACGGTCACTATGGTCAACCAGGCTATTCCAACAGTGACGGTCACCATGGCCAACCGGCTATTCCAACAGTGACGGTCACTGTGACCAACCAAGCTATTCCAGCCAGTGACGGTCACTATGGCCAACCAGGCTATTCCAGCAGTGACCGTCACTATGGCCAACCAGACTATTCCAGCAGTGACGGTCACTGTGACCAACCAGGCTATTCCACCAGTGACGGTCACTGTGGCCAACCAGGCTTTCCACAGTGACGGTCACTGTGACCAACCAGGCTATTCCAACAGTGACGGTCACTATGGCCAAACCAGGCTATTCCAGCAGTGACGGCACTGTGGCCAACCAGGCTATTCCAGCAGTGACGGTCACTGTGACCAACCAGGCGACTCCAACAGTGACGGTCACTGTGACCAAACCAGGCTATCAACAGTGACGGTCACTATGGTCACTATGGCCAACCAGGCTATTCCAGCAGTGACGGTCACTGTGACCAACCAGGCTATTCCAACAGTGACGGTCACTATGGTCACTGTGACAATCCAGGCTATCCAACAGTGACGGTCACTATGCCCAACCAGGCTATTCCAACAGTGACGGTCACTGTGGCCAACCGGCTATTCCAGCATTGACGGTCACTGTGGCCAACCAGGCTATTCCAACAGTGACGGTCACTGTGGCCAACCAGGCTATTCCACCAGTGACGGTCACTGTGACCAACCAGGCTATTCCAACAGTGACGGTCCACTATGGCCAACCAGGCTATTCCAGCAGTGACGGTCACTGTGGCCAACCAGGCTATTCCAGCAGTGACGGTCACTGTGACCAACCAGGCGACTCCAACAGTGACGGTCACTGTGACCAACCAGGCTATTTCAACAGTGATGGTCACTATGGTCATATGGCCAACCAGGCTATTCCAGCAGTGACGGTCACTGTGACCAACCAGGCTATTCCAACAGTGACGGTCACTATGGTCACTGTGACAATCCAGGCTATTCCAACAGTGACGGTCACTATGGCCAACCAGGCTATTCCAACAGTGACGGTCACTGTGGCCAACCAGGCTATTCCAGCATTGACGGTCACTATGGCCAACCAGGCTATTCCAGCAGTACGGTCACTGTCACCAACCAGGCTATTCCAGCAGTGACCGTCACTGTGACCAACCAGGCTATTCCAGAAGTGCGGTCACTGTGACCAACCAGGCTATTCCAGCAGTGACGGTCACTGTGATCAACCAGGCTATTCCAACAGTGACGGTCACTATGGCCAACCAGGCTATTCCAGCAGTGACGGTCACTGTGGCCAACCAGGCTATTCCAACAGTAACCTTCACTATGGCCAACCAGGCTATTCCAGCAATGACGGTCACTGTGGCCAACCAGGCTATTCCAACAGTGACGGTCACTGTGACCAACAGGCTATTCCAACAGTGACGGTCACTATGGTCAACCAGACTATTCCAGCAGTGACGGTCACTGTGACCAACCAGGCGATTCCAACAGTGACGGTCACTGTGACAAACCAGGCTACTCCACCAGTGACTAACACTGTGACCAACTAGGCTATTCAACAGTGACGGTCACTATGGCCAACCAGGCTATTCCAGCAGTGACAGTCACTGTGACCAACCAGGCTATTCCAACAGTGACGGTCACTGTGGTCAACCAGGCTATTCCACCAGTGACGGTCACTGTGGACCAACCAGGCTATTCCAACAGTGACGGTCACTGTGGTCAACCAGGCTATTCCACCAGTGACTGTCACTGTGACCAACCAGGCATTCCAGCAGTGACGGTCACTATGGTCACTGTGGTCAACCAGGCTATTCTAGCAGTGACGGTCACTATGGCCAACCAGGCTATTCCAGCAGTGACGGTCACTATGGCCAACCAGGCTATTCCAGCAGTGACGGTCACTATGGTCATATGGCAAACCAGGCTATTCCAGCAGTGACGGTCACTATGGTCACTATGGCCAACCAGACTATTCCAGCAGTGATGGTCACTACGGCCAACCAGGCTATTCCACCAGTGATGGTCACTGTGGCCGACCAGGCAATTCACCAGTGACGGTCACTGTGGCCAACCAGGTTATTCCACAGTGACGGTCACTATGGCCAACCAGGCTATTCCAGCAGTTATGGTCAATGTGACCAACCAGGCTATTCCAACAGTGACGGTCACTGTGACCAACCAGGCTATTCCAGCAGTGTATGGTCACTTATGGTCACTATGGCCAACCAGGCTATTCCAACAGTGACGGTCACTATGACCAACCCAGCTATTTCAACAGTGACAGTCACTATGGTCACAATGACCAACCAGGCTATTCCAACAGTGACGGTTACTGTGACCAACCAGGCTATTCCAACAGTGACGGTCATGGTGACCAACTAGGCAATTCCAGCAGTGACGGGTCACTGTGACACACCAGGCTATTCCAGCAGTGACGGTCAATATGGTCACTATGGCCAACCAGGTTATTCCAACAGTGACGGTCACTGTGACCAACCAGGCCATTCCAGCAGTGACGGTCACTGTGACCATCCAGGCTATTCCAGCAGTGACGGTCACTATGGCCAACCAGGCTATTCCAGCAGTGACGGTCACTATGGCCAACCAGGATATTCCAGCAGTGACGGTCACTGTGGCAAAGCAGGCTATTCCAGAAGTGACAGTCACTGTGATCAACAAGGCTATTCCAACAGTGACGGACACTGTGACCAACCAGGCTATTCCAACAGTGATGGTCACTGTGACCAACCGACTATTCCAACAGTGACGGTCACTGTGACCAACCAGGCTTATTCCACAGCGACGGTCACTGTGACCAACCAGTCTATTCCAGCAGTGACGGTTACTGTGACCAATCAGGACTATTCCAACAGTGACGGTCACCATGACCACCACGCAATTCCAACAGTGACGGTCACTGTGACCAACCAGGCTATTCCAGCTAGTGACGGTCACTGTGACCAACCAGGCTATTCCAGCAGTGACGGGTTACTGTGGTCATACCAGGCTATTCCAGCAGTGACGGTCACTGTGATCAACCAGGCTATTCCAGCAGTGACGGTCACTATGACCAACCAGGCTATTCCAACAGTAACGGTCACTATGGCCAACCAGGCTATTCCAACAGTGATGGTCACTGTGACCAACCAGGCTATTCCAACAGTGACGGTCACTATGGGTCACTATGGCCAACCAGGCTATTCCAGCAGTGACTGTCACTATGGTCAACCAGGCTATTCCAGTAGTGACGGTCATTGTGACCAACCAGGCTATTCCAACAGTGACGGTCACTGTGACCACCAGGCTATTCCAGCAGTGACGGTCACTATGGCCAACCAGGCTATTCCAACAGTGACGGTCACTATGGCCAACCAGGCTATTCCGCAGGTGATGGTCACTGTGGCCCAACCAGGCTATTCCAGCAGTGACGGTCACTATCGCCAACTAGGCTATTCACCAGTGACGGTCACTATGGCCAACCAGGCTATTCCACCAGTGACGGTCACTGTGATCAACCAGGCTATTCCACCAGTGATGGTCACTATGACCAACCACGCTATTCCAACAGTGACGGTCACTATGGCCAACCAGGCTATTCCACCAGTGACGGTCACTATGGCCAACCAGGCTATTCAACTAGTGACGGTCACTATGGCCAACCAGGCTATTCCACCAGTGACGGTCACTGTGATCAACCAGGCTATTCCACCAGTGACGGTCACTGTTGTCAACCAGGCTATTTCAGCAGTGACGGTCACTATGGCCATCCAGGCTATTCCCAGTGACGGTCACTATGGCCAACCAGGCTATTCCAACAGTGACGGTCACTGTGGCCAACCAGGCTATTTCAACAGTGACGGTCACTGTGGCCAACCAGGCTATTCCAACAGTGTGGTCACTGTGACCAACCAGGCTATTCCTGCAGTGATGGTCACTGTGACCACCAGGCTATTCCACCAGTGATGGTCACTATGGCCAACCAGGCTATTCCAACAGTGACGGTCTACTGTGGTCAACCAGGATATTCCAGCAGTGACGGTCACTGTGGCAAACCAGCGATATCCAGCAGTGACGGTCACTGTGACCAACCAGGCTATTCCAACAGTCACGGTCACTGTTGTCAACAAGGCTATTCCAGCAGTGACGGTCCTATGGCCAACCAGGCTATTCCACCAGTGACGGTCACTGTGGTCAACCAGGCTATTCCAGCAAGTGACGATCACTGTGGCCAACCATGCTATTCCAGCAGTGACTGTCACTGTGGCCAACCAGGCTATTCCAGCAGTGATGGTCACTGTGACAACCAGGCTATTCCAACAGTGACGGTCACTATGGCCAACCAGGCTATTCCAGCAGTGACGGTCACTATGGCCAACCGGCTATTCAACAGTGACGGTCACTATGGCCAACCAGGCTATTCCAACGCGACGGTCACTATGGCCAACCAGGCTATTCCAGCAGTGACGGTCACTATGGCCAACCAGGCTATTCCAACAGTGACGGTCACTATGGCCAATCAGGCTATTCCAGCAGTGACGGTCACTATGGCCAACCAGGCTATTCCAGCAGTGATGGTCACTATGGCCAACCAGGCTATTCCAGCAGTGACGGTCACTATGGTCACTATGGCCAACCAGGCTATTCCAACAGTGACGGTCACTGTGACCAACCAGGCTATTCCAGCAGTGACGGTCACTGTGACCAACCAGGCTATTCAGCAGTGACGGTCACTATGGCCAACCAGGCTATTCCAGCAGTGATGGTCACTATGGCCAACCAGGCTATTCAAGCAGTGACAGTCACTATGGTCACTATGGCCAACCAGGCTATTCCAGCAGTGACGGTCACTATGGTCAACCAGGCTATTCCAACAGTGACGGTCACCATGGCCAACCAGGCTATTCCAACAGTGACGGTCACTGTGGACCAACCAAGCTATTCCAGCAGTGACGGTCACTATGGCCAACCAGGCTATTCCAGCAGTGACCGTCACTATGGCCAACCTGGCTATTCCAGCAGTGACGGTCACTGTGACCAACCAGGCTATTCCAGCAGTGACGGTCACTATGGCCAACCAGGCTATTCCAGCAGTGACGGTTACTGTGCCCAAATCAGGCTATTCCAACAGTGACGGTCACCGTGACCAAAACCACGCAATTCCAGCAGTGACGGTCACTGTGATCAACCATGCTATTCCAACAGTGACGGTCACTGTGACCAACCAGGCTATTCCAACAGTGACGGTCACTGTGACCAACCAGACTATTCCAAACAGTGACGGTCACTGTGACCAACCAGGCTATTCCACCCAGTGACGGTCACTGTGACCAACCCGGCTATTCCAGCAGTGACGGTCACTGTGACCAATCAGGCTATTCCAACAGTGACGGTCACCGTGACCAACCACGCTATTCCAACAGTGACGGTCACTGTGACCAACCAGGCTATTCCAGCAGTGACGGTCACTGTGACCACCAGGCTATTCCATCAGTGACGGTCACTGTGGTCAACCAGGCTATTCCAGCAGTGACAGTCACTGTGATCAACCAGGCTATTCCAGCAGTGATGGTCACTATGACCAACCAGGCTATTCCAACAGTGACGGTCACTATGGCCAACCAGGCTATTCCAACAGTGACGGTCACTGTGACCAACCAGGCCATTCTAACAGTGACGGTCACTATGGTCACTATGGCCAGCCAGGCTATTCCAGCAGTGATGGTCACTATGGTCAACCAGGCTATTCCAGTAGTGACGGTCACTGTGACCAACCAGGCTATTCCAACAGTGGATGGTCACTGTGACCAACCAGGCTGTTCCAGCAGTGACGGTCACTATGGCCAACCAGGCTATTCCAACAGTGACGGTCACTATGGCCAACCAGGCTATTCCTGCAGTGACGGTCACTGTGGCCAACCAGGCTATTCCAGCAGTGACGGTCACTATGGCCAACTAGGCTATTCCACCAGTGACGGTCACTATGGCCAACCAGGCTATTCCAGCAGTGACGGTTTCACTGTGATCAACCAGGCTATTCCACCAGTGACGGTCACTATGATCAACCGGCTATTCCAACAGTGACGGTCACTATGGCCAACCAGGCTATTCCACCAGTGACGGTCACTATGGCCAACCAGGCTATTCCACCAGTGTCGGTCACTATGGCCAAACCAGGCTATTCCACCAGTGACGGTCACTGTGATCAACCAGGCTATTCCAACAGTGACGGTCACTGTGGCCAACCAGGCTTTTCCAGCAGTGACGGTCACTGTGGCCAACCAGGCTATTCCACCAGTGACGGTCACTGTGGAAAACCAGGCTTTTTCCAGCAGTGACGGTCACTGTGCCAACCAGGCTATTCCGCAGTGACGGTCACTGTGGCCACCAGGCTATTCCAGCAGTGAGGTCACTGTGGACCAACCGGCTATTCCAACAGTGACGGTCACTATGGAACCAGGCATTCCAGCAGTGAGGTCACTATGGCCAACCAGGCTTTTCCCACAGTGGACGGTCCTAGGGCCCAACCAGGCTATTCCACAGTGACGGTCACTGTGGACCAACCAGGCTATTTCCAGCAGTGACGGTCACTGGCCAACCAGGCTTTTTCCAACAGTGACGGTCACTTGGCCAACCGGGGCTATTCCAAACCAGTGACGGTCACTGTGGCCCAACCAGGCTATTCCAGCAGTGCGGTCACTTGATACCAGGTATTCCAGCAGTGTGGTCCTTGGCCAACCAGGCTTTCAGCAGTGACGGTCACATGGGCCAACCAGGCTTTTCCCAACAGTGTCGGTCACTATGGCCAACCCGGCTATTCCACAGTGACGGTCACTATGGCACCAGGCTATTCCAGCAAGTGACGGTCTCATATGGCCAACCAGGCTTTTTCCAAACAGTGACGTCATTTGGGGCCCCAACCCAAAGGCTATTCCAGCATTTCGGTCCTGGCCAACCAGGCTATTCCAAACTGTGAGTCCACTATGGCCAACCAGGCTTTTTCCAACAGTGACGGTCACGGGCCAACCTGGCTTTTCCCAGCAGTGACGGTCACTTGGGCCCAACCAGGGCTATTCCAGCAGTGACGGTCACTATGGCCAACCAGGCTATTCCCAGTGACGGTCACTATGGCCAACCGGGGCTATTCCAACATGATGGTCATTTGGGGCCAACCAGGCTATTCCAACAGTGACGGTCACTATGGCCAACCAGGCTTTTCCCAAACAGTGACGGTCACTATGGCCAAACCCAGGATATTCCAACAGTGACGGTCACTGTGGCCAACCAGGCTTTTCCCACAGTGACGGTCACTTGGCCAAACCAGGCTATTCCAACAGTGAGGGTCACTAGGGCCCAAACCCAGGCTTTTCCACAGTGACGGTCACTGTGGCCAACCAGGCTATTCCAAGCAGTGACGGTCACTTGGCCAACCAGGTTTCCAGCAGTGACGGTCACTTGGCCAATCAGGCTATTCCACAGTGACGGTCACTTTGGCCAACCAGGCTATTCCAAACAGTGATGGTCACTATGGCCAACCAGGCTATTCAACAGTGAGGTTCTATGGCCAACCAGGCTATTCCACAGTGACGGGTACTTGGCCAACCAGGCTTTTCCCAAACAGTGACGGTCATTTGGGGCCAAACCAGGCTATTCCAAGTGACGGTCACTAGGGCCAACCAGGCTTTTCCCACAGTGACGGTCATAGGGCCAAACCCAGGCTTTTTCCACAGTGACGGTCATGTGGCCAACCAGGCTTTTCCCAAACAGTGACGGTCACTGTGGCCAACCAGGCTTTTCCCAACAGTGACGGTCACTATGGCCAACCAGGCTATTCCAACAGTGACGGTCACTTGGCCAACCAGGCTTTTCCAGCAGTGGACGGTCACTATGGCCAACCAGGCTATTCCAGCAGTGACGGTCACTATGGCCAACCGGCTTTTCCCAAACCAGTGACGGTCACTTGGCCAACCAGGCTATTCCAACAGTGACGGTCATTTGGGGCCCAAAACCAGGCTATTCCAACAGTGACGGTCACTTGGCCAACCAGGCTATTCCACAGTGACGGTCACTATGGCCAACCGGCTATTCCAAAGTGACGGTCATATGGCCACCAGGCTATTCCCAGTGACGGTCTCTATGGCCAACCAGGCTTTTCCCAACAGTGACGGTCACTAGGGCCCAAACCCAGGCTATTCCGCCAGTGACGGAAGAACCAGTCACAGGTCCTGTAGTGGCAGGATGACTCCTTGAAAGACAGACAGAGAGGGAAGGGAATCCAAGCGGAAAGCTGAAAAGCCTTGGGGGATGGGGGGGGGGGGGGGGGGAGGCACATGAAGGTGCCAGTGAGGTTCTAGAGAAGCACTGACCCCCGTTGCCGAACCAATCATCGAGACCGATCCTGCACCACCACCCTTTGAAGCCTGCGCTGTGTTTCCATGGGTGCCGGCACCAACAGGGCATTCCATTGGGGACCAAGGGACATAACTACATGGATTATGCTGCTGCGTTCCCACCACACGCGATACAACAGAACCTCCATAGAAGCGTCCCTATAGGTGTTCCAGCCTGCGTTTCGGACTGCAGAACCAACCGGCGAAAGACGCCACCACCAAGTGAGCTACTGCGCACACCCTGCAGTCCCAGTGTTGCGTTTCGCCGACAGGTGACGACAGCACAACACCAGACACAGCCAAGCTTCGCCACATGGTCTGACGAGCACTTGATGTCAAGGACCCTTGAAAGGAAGAAGGACGACACCTTGAAAGACACAAAGAGGGCAATGTGGGTCAAGAAAATGGCAGAAAGAAAAAAAAACCCTGCAGTTATAGCCCGTGTGTAGGCCCCCTGATAAATACGAGAATTTGGTGTCTGCATTTCACGCTGATCCTGGAACTCTTTCGCATCCGCTGATACACCTTTAGCACTACTACCATAGTGAAATAAAAATAAACGTCCACGCAAGGAAATGGCTCAGTGTCCCACCTGGTCTCACTGAGTTTGCGTTCAACTGCCGCCCAGCGAAGCTGAGCTGCCCTTCAAATCTACCCTCGAGGAGTACAAAAGGGGGAAACACCCATGGTTTACCACGCATGCTCAAGGACTCGGGGGACACAAGGTTGTGAGATCAGTCCAGCCCAAGCCAAAGACTGTCTGAAAACGGAAAGTTCAGGAGGCAGCAGACGAGACAAAAGAAAAAACCCACGATCATGAGAATGACAGGATCAATTCAAATCAACACATGTGGTCAACAGAAATGAAGGGATGGTCAAAAACAAACGGAGAGAAGCAAATGATAAAACGGAAGTTGAAGAAAGACAGAGGACGCCAGTACAACCCAGCGGGCAATTCCGCAAGACCAACAGGGTCTATGGACTACGGGGGAAAACGGAAGAAGTCTCAGCTGAATGAAAATGGCACATGTCCCCTATGTGCATCAGCTTCATCGTTTGATCTGGGTTCGACCCTCTCATCGAATTCAAATGTGGTAAAATCGGGGGAAATCAGATGGCTTTATTTGTCTGCTTTGTCAGGGCAAGCACGCACTGGAACATGTGCTGAGTTTATGCAATCAGCGCTAAACCAGGGAAGGTACACCTAGGAGACACAACCAAGAGACTGCACATACAGTCAGCGATGCCAGAGAAACACTACGCCGCTAGAAGCTCCAGCAACGGACGGTCTTCACGGCAGGAGGCGGCCAAGTCATGATCTGGAACAGCTGTGACGTCAAAGAGCATGGACACGAGATTGACCTGATGGAGCGAAGACTTGAACAAAAGCACAGCAGACCTTCAGGACTGGCACAACCATCACAGGATCTGCAAGGGTGGCATGAGACCGGATGTAGTTCTCCACCTTGGTTCTTCAAAATTGATTAAATCGGCGGGGCTAACAGCGACATGAAAAATTAATGAATAATAATAATAATAATAATGACACATTAGTTTATTCCTTTTCATGATATGCGGACGACACATCAGTTTGTTCCTGCAAAGAACACCAAGGTTTGTCATGCCTATGCAAATGAAACGATGAACTGCTCCTGTAAAGGGATGCAGATGACAAGGTTGTTTTTTTCTTCTACGGGGTCAGCCCGCTATTGTGCGGGCCCGCTATTGCGCGATTGCGTGGGCCCGCTATTGCGCGACAGTTGGGGTTTGGGGTTAGGGTTAGGGTTAGGGTTAGGGTTTGGGTTAGGGTTGGGGTTGGGTTAGGGTTAGGGTTAGGGTTATGGTTAGCCGCGAAAATAGCGGGCCCGCAAAAATTTAGCGGGCCCCCGCAATAGGGGCCCGCGCAATAGCGGGTCCCCGCATTAGGGGCCGCGAAATAGGGGGCCCCCCCCTTCTAATCATTAGGCGCTATCTCAAATAGTTTATTCCTAACATGTGACATAATAGTTTTGTTCTTGTCAGCGGTCGGTTAGGCTTACATTTCATTTCATTTATGCCCGTCGCTCCCGGTGGAGCATAGGCCATCAACGACTCTTCCCCATGGCACTCTGTTCTGGGCTTGTTCTGGTCATTCCGGGCCCATTTTGTCCCTTGTTGTTTCAACTCCGCTCAGGTGTCTCGTCTCCAGCTGTTGCGAGGCCGGCCTCTCTTTCCCTCTTTCCCTGCGGGTTCCAGGTCAGGGCTTGGCTTTGTGGTGCTGGATGCTGGCTTCCTGAGGGGGGTTGTCCGATCCAGCCCCACTTCCTTCGCAGTATCTGCTTGGCCACGGTTCTGTCCCGCCGCTCCACAGATCTTCGTTTCGGACCTTGTCCCTGCCATCGGATTTTGTAGATGCGCCTCGGGACAGGTGTGAAGAATGTCTGAATTTTTTGTTGCATCGTCTGTGTTGTTCGCCACGTCTCGCATCCGTAGAGCAGAATGATTTCACATTGGAGTTGAAGATGCGGAGTTTGGGTTTCCCTTTGCTGATTCCTCCAGATCCCCAGATGTTCTTGGCATGACGAAAGCTGCTCGTCCCCTTGCCGATTCTGGCTGTGACGTCTCGGTCCGTGCCTCCCTGTTGGTCAACCACGCTTCCCGGTAGACGAAAGACTCCACCTCCCTGATGGGCTCTCCATCGCTGTGACGGTGTGTTGGCAGTGGTGTTGTTTTCATCAGCTCAGTCTTCTTCCTGTTAATCTTGAGCCCCTGTCCCGGCTGATGTGGTCTCAAGCGAGTGGTCTTGTCCTGTTTCTGGCTGGGGCTGTTGTGACAGGAGCGCCAGGTCGTCAGCGAAGTAAGGTCGTCGAGCTGCGGCTCCAGAGTGTCCACTGTATACCGTTGTTTCTGCCTGTTGTAGTGGTCTTCATGATCCAGTCAATGACCAGGAGGAAGAGGAACGGCGACAGCAGGCACCCCTGCCGAACTCCGGTCTTCACCTCAAAACTTTCGACAGGTGGCGGCGTGGGCAATCCGGCAGTTCTTGTCTGGTAGGTGCACCGGAATGAGGGAGATGATCTTCTCGGGGACTCCGTAATGCCTCAGCAGCTTCCACGCATCTCTCTGTCCCCCTTTTATCGAAAGCCTTTCATAATCTATGAAGTTGATGTAAAGGGGGGAGTTCCACTCCAGCGACTGCTCCACGATGATGCGCAGGTGGCGATCTGGTCGGCACTTGATTTGTTCTGCCGGAAGCCTGCCTGAGGGGTCTCGGAGCTTGGGGGTCGACGGCCTCTTCATTCTCTCCGTAGTACCCTGTTGAGAACCTTGGCCTGGCGTGACAGGAGCATGATCCCTCGGTAGTTGCGCAGTCCCTGTGGTCTCCTTTCTTCGGCCCGCTTGATTGATGATTCCTTCTTTCCACTGAGCGGTCCCCTCCCCCTTCTCCCGATCTTGCTGATGAGGCTGTTAGCATGTTGACAGCTGTCTCTAGTCTGCTTTGAGGGGTTCTGCTGGTATCTCGTCCGGCCCTGCAGCCTTCCCATTTTTCGAGTCTTTGATGGCTTCTTGATCTCTCCCTTTGAGGGTTTGTCACAGCTGATGGGCAGGTCTGGTCTCTGCAGGTGGGATGTTGGTGGTGCGCCCAGGGGCGGGGCGGTTCAGCGCTCCCTGATGTTCTGCCCATCGTTTCGTGTTCCTCGGTTGTTGTAAAGTGGGGTTTCGTTCTTGTCCTTCCTGGCTTGTCTGTTGCTGGAACTTACCCGTCAGTTCTGGTCACCAGGTACAGGTCCTTCAGTTCCCCTGTCCGGCTGCTGCCTCTGCTTGGCTGGCAGGTCGTCAAAGTATTCCCTCTTGTCCTTCTTGATGCTCTTCTTTACTTCTCCGTTCGCTGCTGTGTGCTCTTCCGTGCCTTTGCCCTAGCTGCTCTTGTTCGGCTCGTGTTCAGTTGTAGCTTTCTTCTCTCTCCTTGTTTCCAACTTGTGGATGGTTTTCGGCCCAGAGATCCATTCTTTGTGCTGGGCCTTCTTCTTGCCAAGGTCTCTTCACATGTGTCATGCCGAGCTTCTTGCAGTGTTCCACTGTGTCTCGATGTCCGTCTCACTGTCTTCTATCAGCTCTTGTAGCGGCTGGAACCGGGTTGGAAAGGCTGTTTGGAATGCTGCTTGTGTGTCCCCTGTTCCGGAGCAGTCCGACATTGTACCTTGTACGGTGTTTTTGGGTTTGTTGGTGAATCTCTTGAGGCGAAGTCTCACTGTTGTTAAAAGAAGGTGGGGTCTGATGACACGTCAGCACCTCTCTTTCACTCGTACATCCGCATGATCTCCTGAATTTGCGGCTAATGCAGTGTGGGTCTATCTGGTTCTCCGTGACATGGTTCGGGGATCTCCATGGGGCCCTTGTGGATGCGCTTGTGTGGGAAGAGGCTTCCTCCTATCACCGCGGGGTTCAGGGCGCACAGGTCTGCAAAACGCTCACCATTCTCGTTCATCTGTCCCAGTCCGGTGTCCATGATGTCCTCGTAGGCTGTGTTGCCCTTCCGATCTTGGCGTTTAAAACTCCCATCAGTATGGTTATGTCCTTTGCTCCTCTTTTGTCTATCACTGTCTGTAGTTGCTGGTAGAAGTCATCTTTCTTCTTTCTTCCGCATCATTGGTGGGCGCATAGCACTGGATGTTGTTCAGCCTGATGTCATTCTTCTTCGTGGTAAACTTGGCTGTGATGATGCGGGGTTGACAGGTTCCCCTCCGATTTGGGGCCCCTGGGGCCTCCCCGGGGGCCGCATTTAGGGGCCAACACCTGTGGGGGCTCCATCCTCTGGTGTCCGTGTACAGCAGCTGTTCTCCAGGAAGTCCTCAAACTGTCCCGATTGTAGCCCCTTGTCTCCTCAGTCCCAGCACTCCGTTTGTTGTTTTTCTCTCTCTCGCAATTGGATGGTTTTTCCGTTTCAAAATCGCCACCATTTACCTTCGGTTTCGGGGGAAAATTTGAAGGGAAGGGTTTTTCATTTTTCCTTCCTGATGGCTATCCCTCCGGGGTGGGAACTTCTTGGCCCAGGGGTGGGGCTTTGGGTTTTTGTCGGGGCAATTTGGGCTTTGGGGTCTCGTCTTTTTTTTACAGGAAGGGTTTGTTGCCCTACGCAAACCTTTATCCTCGGGGCGAGGTGGTCTTCTTATCGCCCCTTAACGATTGCATGCAGGCAGGCAGTGGTCTATTCTTGCCCACCCACAGGGCAAGGTTAGGCTTCAAGCGCTTGGTTGCTTTTGCTTGGTACGCAGATGAACCCAAAAATTTTTTTTTCCGTTGTAACACGCAGTGACATTGGGTTGATTGTTCCCTTTTGTGGGCAAGACCCGGCGGCAAACCCGGCAATAACTTGTTTTGCACAGACTATTAAATGATCCTCTGTAACATGCACATGACACAAAAAATAGTCCATGCACGTATCTATCGGCTGAGTCACGAAGGGTAACGGGGTTCTGTGTGGTGTGTGTGTGTGTGTGTTGTGTGTGTGGGTGTGTGTGTGTGTGTGGTGTGTGTGTGTTCTTGCTTACATTTTTTTTGGGTGTTTTAATTATTAAACCCTTTTAAAGAGCCCGTAGCTAGTTATTGGATGGGCGCTATAGAAATGGGCCTCATTATTATTATTATTATTAATTATTATTTTTATTATTATTACACAAGCGTTAGAATTTAGTTAACGAGCAGTGGGCTGGCAGAGGGAGGACGGAGGGAGGGGGGGGGGTTGAAGGGGATGGATGGTTGGGGGGGGGGGGGGGGGGGGAACGGAGAGGTGAGGAGAATCTTAACGATGCCTGACCTATGCTCGTGGAAAGTTTCTGGTCGGGGCCTCGGGGTGTCTACTTCACATGGCTCGTAAGTAGGCTACTGTTGTACGTGTAAGTCTCGGTGTGTCCGTTCCATGTATCGTAAGTGTTGGTAATACAACCGATGGTTAATTGATAAATTAAAAATGTTTCAGCGTCTCTCCCCTCTCTTCTCTCTCTCTCTTCTCTCTCCTCCTCTCCTCTCTCTCTCTCTCTCTCTCCATATGTGTGTGTTGCCTGTGTGGGGTATGTGAGAGTGTGGAAGGAGAGGGAGCATGTGTGCGGCGGCTTGTGCAATAAAAATAAAACTATTAATAAAAGGGTTTTTTTTTTAAAGACGATATTTAAGGCATCCATAAGAGCCCAAAAACGCTTACGAAAATTCCTCACACACACACACACACACCACACACCCCACACCCCACACACACACACCCCACACACACACATACTACATACTCACTACACACACTCCTCCCTCACCTCACACTCACATTACATTCACACATACACAAACACGCACACGGCAGGACGCGCTCACACAACACACAACAACCCAAAACACACACCACACACACACACACACACAAGCGGGATCCTGTTTCCCCTCCCGTACTTGACACATACACGCGCGCGCGCGCGCACACACACACCAAAACACACACACACACACCCCCCACACACCACACACACCAAAACAAAAACCACAAGGCACCCAAAAGGAACAAAGGCTACGATTCGGGAAAAGTGTGTTTGAAAGAGTTTTTTTGAGAGGGAGAGAGAGAGAGGAGGGAGAGAGGGGAGGGGGAAGAGAGAGAGGGGAGAGACAGAAGACAGAAGAGACGAGAGACAGAGGAGAGGCGGAAAGCGAAAGCGGAAAGCGGGGAAGCGAAAGCGGAAAGGGGAAATTTTTTTCAGTATGGCCTGGCCCCTTTGAGGGGGGGCAAAACATGGACAATACACTTTGCTAAAAAGTGAATGGTAGACAATTATATCAAATGACATGAAGTTAAGCATTTAAACCATCCTGATGGGATCTAAGAATACTTTGTGGTAGTACAGAACGTCTTTTAATGCTTATACAAATTTTATGCAAACATCCCTTTAATTAAAAATTTGTTCCCATTTGCCATGAGTAGTCAACTTTAAATAGGGTGGGTTTTTAGTTTTCTGGGGGATTAAAAATCATTTCGTAAATCTTGGAAGACGGGCAGCACAGCAAAATGTGTTCATCCTCTTTGGGATTTTACGAATGGACATTATTTGCATCTTCATCACTTAGTTAGATTTTTCTGGGGTATATCGGCTATTCCAAATCTCTTTTTGCCTATAGGGCTTAAAGTTATCAAAAGTCCCGCAAAAAATACGCTTCACAATTCCTGATGATTTTGAGTTCTTTTTAAAAAAATACCTGTCACTTTTTGAACGTGTTCTCCCCTTTTTTCCCTCGGTTTTAATCAACCTTTTACGATTCTTTTATAAGATTTGACATTTTCCACACCCTTTATTGACCCAGACGAACCCCAACCCCTTTTGATACAAAAAAAACTCGAATGTCAGCGCCATTTTTTACCTTTTAATTTAAAACTAAGCAAAATTTTATCGCCTTTTGGATTTTTTTCTCATCCTAGTTGAATTTTCATCTAGTAACTAATACACCAGGGGGCAGGCAAAACCCTTTTGCTGAAAACCCAGGCTCTCGTCTGCCCGGGGACAGGGGGGAAAAGGGGGTGTACGCGTTTCCAAGGGCGGCGCCCCTACGACCCCCAAAAGGGTTTTTTAATGGGCGCAAAGGAAAGGAAAGGCAACTAATACACCAAAAATTTTAGGAATTGATATCCCATAGGATATCGCCCTGTATCCCCATATAAAAAAATTCTTTTTGGCGTTTTAGGTTGCACTAAACAACCCCCTTTTTTAAAAGCAAAAAATTTGAATTTTTTTCTATTTCAAAAAAGGCTTTATCCTTCCCCCATAACTTTTGCTCCTACTGGAAATTGGTTGGACTTGCGTTCAAAAAGTTTAAGTAACAAAACCCCAAAGGGTTGTTTTTTTCAAGCTTATAAATTTTTTCTCCATATCCCTTGTCCCGCATTTTTTTGCTCAGTCGCAAGGTCCTGACAGGGGGGGCAAAAAAACTAAGGGGGGTTTTGGAAATACAGGCCAGATTTTTGTAACAATTCAAAACACCATTGCCTAAACACCTTTTTAAAAAACCACCTTCCCTTGCTGCCAGTTATCCCCCCTTTTCGAGAAAAAAAAAAACTACGAGGGGCCCTTTTCCCATATTTATTTTAAGTTGAAGCCCGCAGCTGAATTTTGGGGGTTTTTTAAAAGGGGGGTTTGGAGTCCAAAAGGGGGTTTCTGATAACAAAGAAAATTCGTCAGCGTAAAAGGAAAAATAATTCGAAGATTTCAGGTGACATTTGTGGCCCCAGGGACGTCCCTTTTCAATTATTTCTGGGGCCCAATTTCATTTAAAATAACGAAAAAAATTCCAGGACTACGGCATTCATTTGTTTCACCCCTGTGTGCAAAAAATTCCCGTCTTGGTTCTTTGCCAGCCCTTACTCTGGCTTTCATTTTAGAATACATTTACGTTTAATTTATTTTTTAAAGGGAAAAACTGTTCTGTTTAAATTGCTAAAAATTTGTAAACTGGATCCATTTTGAGTATCCTTTAAAAAAACCCAGCCTAAATTTTTTTCCCGTGATTTTTTTATGTTCTACCCCATATCTGAAAACCTGTTTTTAAAATTAGAATTTTATAACTTGTGCCAATGTCACAAAGGGACATTTTTCTTTTGTTGCCGGGTCATTAACATTTCCTTTTTTAAAAAATTTGGAAATGATTGTTTCCATCCACCCTTCGGGGTAAAACCTCTTTTTCAAAAAGGCATTTAAAAAATTTTTAAAGGAAAATCGCAATAGTCTCGCCACCTTTTTTTAAAAATTTCTCCAAAAACCCTCCTCCCCCCCCCCCCTTTCCCCCCCCCCCCTTCTCTCTTCTCTCTTTTCTTCTCTCTCTCTCTCTCTCTTTTTCTCTCCAAGAGGGGAGGAGAGAGAGGAGAGAAAAGGAAGAAAAGAGAGGGAGATGAAAGGGAGAGAAAGAGAGGGGGAGGGGGAGAGAGAAAGAGAGAGAGAAAAAAAGGGTTTTTTCAATTGAAAATAGAGTAACCCAAAATTTACGCTTTTTTTTTTTTTAAAATCTTGCCCCCTTTTGGGGAAAGAATGAAACTTCAAAAGTGAATGGATTTTTCTGAAACAATGAAAGGGAAAAACCTAAAATAAATTAAAACCCCCAAAAATCGCAACCCAAAAATTTACACAAGAAAACCCTTTTTCAGGAGAAAGAACAACTTTAGAGAATTTTTAAAAATATTTTCCCTTTCCAAGACCCCCCAAAATTCAAATTTTGCACAAAAAACCCCCCCTTTTTCCATACAAATCACTTTCCTTCTGTGTCATTTTGGCAAAAATTAAACACCTGTTTTTTTAAACAAAATTAACACGAAAAAACCTCTAAAATTGACGAAAATTAGTATTTTAAAAAAAAGGGGGGGGTTTCCCGTGAAAAAAATAGGTTTTGGTGTTTCGTGAACAAAATTTTTTACATTTTTCTACGGGGATTTTAAAAATTTAAAGGGGTTTAAAAAGCACTATTAACGTCCGCGGGATGGCCCTTACTACTTTTCTATATTTATTTTACCTCAACCCATTATTAATAAAATTCAGAATAATCACGGGTTTTTTCCATCTTGTTTAAAGTTATTTTTAATCTAAGAATTTAAAACCCCCCTAAATTTAATTTTTTTTAAATTTGGTTGTTTCCTTTCCAAAAAAACTTTTTATAACTGTTAATCCCCAAACCCCTTGCCCTTTGTTCCCGGGCCCAAAGCCTTTAGAATTGTAAAAGGGGATAGCCTTTTTAAAAAAATTTGGGTATTTGTTTTTAACTTTTTGGTAAGTGGAAATTAACATGGGTTCACAAGAAAACAGAAGGTTTATTCCTTTTCCAATTGCCAGATGTTTTCTTTTTTACTAAATTAAAGTTTTGGTCACTTTGGGGAAACCCCCCAAAATTCGACCCAGGCCTCTAGGAAAAGTGTTTTCTCTTCTTTTTCTAGTGGGAAATGTATAGAAATTTCGGGGTTTTTTGCTTCTTTAAATTTTTTAAACCAATTGCCTTTTTCCCTAAGTCCCTTTTTTTTAAAGAAAAAAAGTTGTAGTAACCATCAGGTATTGATTTATGAGTTATTTGGCTGCCTTGTCCGTCATTTAACATTGATCCATTTTTTTCTGACCCCCTTCAAAATATGAAAAACCCTTTTTTACTTTAAAACCAATTTTTTTTAAGGGCAATACTAAACTCCCCCCGCCTATGTCAATTGGGTACGTTTAAAAAACACCCCCCCCTTTTTGGCTTGGTTATTTAGATGTAAATTTTTTTTTTAAAAACTTTTTAAAAAAAAATTTAATTTTTAAAAAAAGGGGAACCTTTTAAAATTTTAAAAACCGAAAGTCCCACTTACAATGTAGGGCTTTTTATAACCCCAAATTTTTTGGGCCCCTTTATTTTTCCCCCCCCCAAAATTGTGGTTACAAATCTTTATGGCTTTAAAGGTTAGACTTGAAAATTTCCACAAACTAAATATTTAAATCCACCAAAAATAGTAAAGGGGAGTGCCATCACCCTTTGGTCTTCTCCCCCTATGAGGGTTTTACCAGAATCGTTAAATTTTTTTCCCATTTACTGCGAAAAACTAGGGGCTGCGGGGGTTTCATTTTGCAAACCTTTTAAACCCCCCAAATCTTTTAGTAGGGGCCAGTAATAACTTTCATTTTTTAATTACCAGTACAGACGAATACTACTAAAATTTCAAGTGCCCCTTCCAAGTGAAAACGCTTTTTTAATTCAAAAAAAGCCCAATGGACAATAATGATATGAAAGAATCTGAAAGGGAATTTAACTTTAAATTTCCTTAAACTGCTTTAGACAAAATTTTTTTCGTTTTTTTTTTTTCGTTTTTTTTTTTCCCTTTGTTTTTTCTTTTCCCAAAAATTTTTTTAAATGTGATTTTTTTTTTTCGCCTGAAGAAGCCCCAAAGGGGTTTGGGAAATGTTTCGTGTTTTGTCATGGCTTTTTTGTCAATGTTTTTGGCGGAAAGAAAAAAAACTCTTTTTTAAAAAATTTTAGCAAAAGTTAGACCGCAATCATGGGTTAGGAAAATTGTATTTTTTGGGGTTGAAAAAAAGAGAAAAAAATTATGACTACGGGCCCCGGGGGCCACCCTTTTTTAAAACCCAAAACAAAAAAAATTTGTTTGGGGTTTCCATAGAACAAAAAACACCCTTGTTTTGGGCAACATTTTATCTTAGATGAAAGTGAAGGCCCCAAAACAAGGGCCAGGAGTGCAAAGATTTAAATGACTCCAAAAGGAAATCTTTTGGTTTGCTTTTCCGGGGGCACAAGCACGGGCTAAGTTTGATAGTTGATCAATCTTTCAGGCCCTTTTTGCAGAAAACCCAAATTTTTAGACAAAAAAGAAAATGCTATTAACTCTGCTGTTTATTTTCCTGCCAGCTTTAAAAGGGATCAAAAAAGTTTTTACCCGCTAGGTCAAAGGTTTGACTTTGTTGTAAAGGGCCCTGGATTTTACAAAGCTACCCTCCGACCTTAGAATACGTTGGCATGAACAGAATTTAAACAATTTAAAACCTCTAGTGGAGACCCACCAAAATTGGGGAAATAAGGTTTAAACACAAAGGGCCCCCTCCATCCATTTTAAAAAAAGTGCCCAACCCTGAAGTAAGCTACACAGTTATAAGCGCCCCCCCCAGCCCAAAAAACAGTCCAGAAAGACGCCACTGTTAATTTTGCCTCACACTGACAGTTTATTCTTGCGAAAAGACAGGGCCCTTTGTTGTATTTTTAAAATTTTAAGGGGTTTAAAAATACTTTTTTTCACTAAAAAAAAATCCCCGCAGCTAGCACTCCAACGTCCACAGGGGTCAGCCCTTTAACCAGCAACTTTTCCATAGTTGATTCTTCTTCTTCTTCTGCGTATGCGGTGGTTAAACCCCACGAACAACCCCCCGTTTTAGGCAGGGGGTTTTTATCCCCATCTGCCCAAAAAAAGGGGAGTGGAGTTTTTTTGGGTTGACCGTTTTTTTTCCGCCATTAAGGCGCCATTTCTCCCTTTTTGGGGAAATTTAGTTTGACAAAACCCAACTAAAACAATTTGGACCCCCTTTTTTTTGCCAGGCAGGCTTTTAAACGCTTTTTTGGGTGCTAACTTCTTTAATAAGTTTGTAGATGGTGTAATTTTTTTTAATCCAATTTTACCAGGGTGAGGCGTTGGAAAGGGGGCTACTGGGCCCTGTTGGCGCACCACCTGTTAAAGCATAAAGAGTGTAGAGATAGCAAAACCCAAAAAGCTGTTAATTCCCAACTATTGTTAAACCCCTGTTCTTTAACAGAGGGCCCCCTTTTTTTTCAGCTGGCCCATAGTGTTTTTTATAAAATATTTTTGTTTATAGTTTCTCTTATTCTGCTTGTTTGTGATGCTAGCTGCGCCCCGTTTGTAGCGCACTTCTAACTGGCCCCCCCTTTGTAGCCTTAAAAACCCGTATTTTCTGCTGTTTTTTTTGCCTTTTTTTCTTTGCCCTAAAATTTTTTTCGTCTGATCAGCCGTTTATTTTCTTCTTTTTCTATCCCCTTATCTAGCTCACCAAGTTTTGCCAAATTGTTTTCTTGGGTTTGCCCCTTTTTGATTTAGACGATCATTAAACCCCAGGAAATTTTACGAAAAGGCAATGGGGAACCCCCAATTGTTTCTAATGTTTTTTTGACTGTTTCCCCCAAAATTAAACCCCGTCTCAATTTTGTTGCTGCATAAATTTTTTCTTGGGCCCCAAATCTTGAAAAAGGGGCATTTCTATTTTGATCGTGTTTGGCAACTCTTGCCCCCCGTTTGTAAAATGACTAACCCGCCCCGGCCTTTAAAATTTTAAAAAATTTTTTTTTGCCTCTGGTCGGCCAAAAAGGAATCCTCTGTTAATTGTGTTAGTTTTTAAAAAATTTGTTTGGTCTTGGGTTTGCAGTAACTCTTTTTAAAAATTTTCCCCCGCTTGTTTCTTATATACGATGGTTGCTTTTATCTATCTTAAAATCAAAAAGGGCTATGACCTTCTGGCGGCTCTTTTGGCCCCAAGCTTATAAAAGAATGGTTAATTCTATTTGTTAATTTGTTTTGCACGGATGCGCTAAAAATGAAGGGGGTGTTTTGCCTTTTTCCCAAAGAAAGGGGTTGAAGAAAACCCTTTGCTGCCTTTTTTCAAATTCTTCGCGCAAAGAAGGATCTAAAATTTTGTTTTTATCTTCTTCAAATGAAGGGGTGGCAGATCTCTTTCTTTTCAGAAGGGTTTAGGCGTGTCAAAATCTTCATCCAAAATTTTTTTTTTTATATTCTTTTTTTTTTTATAAAAAAATGAACTATACCCGGTTTTGACCCCGATCCCTACAGAAAAAAAAGGGAAACCCCCTGGGCGAAAAGGGATAGGGAAAACTGTAATTTTGGGTAAATAATCCATCAAAAAAGTTTAAAACCCGGAAACAAACTTTAATGGTCATTTCCCCCCTTTTTGGCCCCTGGCGATGGTTTTAATGCCAGGCATGCTTAAAAAAACATTCAAAAAAAGGTATTACATCGACGGGTCCTAAAGCTACTGGTTTTTGCTAATTTTTGGGGAGGGCCCTTTTGGTTTTTTTAAACCCTATAAACAATCAAAACTGGAGGGGGAAAAGAAATCTTTGTTAAATAGGCGAGGCAGAATTTTTGCCCTTATTCTGATCTATGGCTGCCCAAAAAAAAAAGAAAAGAGAAAGTTTTTTCAGGGGAAAAACAAGGCCCAAACGGTCTCAAAACACAGGCTTTTAAAAAGGGGGATGCAAAGGTTTTGTTAAAGATGAGGCTGTTGCAGAAGCATTTGGGGAAAAAAGATTTTGCATCCCCCTAGATTTTTTAAAAAATGTTTTAAAAACGCAATGCCCCTATTACCAAGGGCATAAAAGAAAAAACTTTTTTATGAAGACATTTAATCCTAGGGGATTCTGTCGGGTTTTGTCTGAAGAAACCCCTTTAGTAATTAAACCCGTCAGCGACATTTCTCTTTTTGGGTTTTATGTTATTACTAAAACCCCGAACTGGGCCCGAAAAAAACTTAACCCAATATAAAAAAAAAAAACAGTTATTTTTTATGAAAGGGGGTTTGCCCCTCCACTACAGAAATAGAAAAAAGCGAGACCTCTCTGGAAAAATACATCTAAAACGTCTTGAAGGGCTTTAAAAGGAATTTTGTTCTTGTTTAAATGAAAGAAAAACCCTTTTCATAGGAATCAGAAGCGTTTTATTTAAACCAAAAAAAAAGGGAGAAGGGGTTTACTGTGCAATAAATTTGGGAAATTGATCC
Organism: Conus ventricosus; assembly: GCA_018398815.1. Classification (NCBI taxonomy): domain Eukaryota; kingdom Metazoa; phylum Mollusca; class Gastropoda; order Neogastropoda; family Conidae; genus Conus; species Conus ventricosus. The sequence continues at coordinate 13,511 of JAFLJL010014480.1, read as the reverse complement.
CGTTTTTATTCGGGTTTGAGGGTTTTACTTTACCAAAAACTTCGTTTAAATAAGAAAAATTGGTTTTCGGGGGGTAGGCAAAAAGGGTCCAACATTGATCGCGTATGTAAAAAAAACTTCGCCTTTTGATGTAAGCTCGAAGACTACTTAATTTTCCAAAAAATGGGGGTGGTTTTGTTTTTTGATTACCCTTTGACAAAAAAGGGAAAGGGGGGGGTAAAAATGGATAAAAATAAAATTCCGGCCCCGGGGGCCCTCCAAAAAAATCCTTTTTTAGGGGGGGGGCCCGCCTGTTGTTTAAAATTTGGGAAACGGGGGGTTTAAACCCCATTGGGGTCCCAAAGCGAAGCCTTTCCGGAGGTTAGGCGGGGCCCGGTGGGGGGGTTGCCGGTTGGGGACCTCCGGGGGGGGCGGGGGGGTTGAACCACTGGGGGGAAATTTGGGGCGGGGGCCCGGGGGGGGGAAACCCGGGCCCCCCAGGGGTTGGGGTTTTTGCGGCCGGGGGAAGGAACCGGGAACAAGCCCGGGGTTATCCCGGGGGCCGTTTTTGAGGGGTGTGGGCCTTTTGGGGGAAACCGCGGGGTGGTTTTTGGGCCCGGGGGTTTTAAGGGGGAAGGGGGTTTATTATGGGGGAAAAGGGGGGGTGCCCTGGGGGGGGGTTTGGGGCCAGGCGAAATGGAAAACAGGGGGGGGCCCTTTTTTACCCTTGGGGCGGGGGTTTTTGGGGGCCCTTTTTGGGGGCCCGGGTTTTTGGTGTCCAGGTGAATCAGTTTCGGGAAAACCCCACGCTGGGGGTTGGTTTGGGGGCCCCGGGGGGTTGGGGGGGGGTTTTGGCGGAGGGGTCCGGGGGGGGGCCCCCTTGGACCTGGACCCTGGGGCGGCCCCCGGGGGGTCCCTCCGCCCCGGGGCCCCCCCCTGTTTTGGCGGCGGGGGGCTTAGTTGGGGGGGTTTGGCCCTTTTTGGTTTAAAAGGGGCCTTGTCCCCGGTGGGGGGGGGGGGAAGGGGGGGCGGGGGTTTCCCCGGGGGGTTTTGCCCCATGGGGCGGGAATTAAGGGCCCCGTGGTTGCCTGGGGGGCCCGGGGGCCCGGGGGGCCGCGGGCTTGGCTTGGGGGTGGGGGTGGGGGGGGCCCGGGGGGGGGGGTGACGGGGTGGGGGGGTTGGGCCGGAAAAAAAAAAAAAAAAAAAAAGGGGGGGGTTTTTGCCGCCGGGGGGGGGGTTGTTTAAACAAGAAATCAGCCCTAAAAATCAGTGGTCTCAGTAAACATTGAAGAAAACAGGCTAAGACGTGGTTATAAAATGCAGAAGAAATAACCTATTAAAAACAGATGGATAGACAGCCGCCGTGGCGAAGTGGTTAGCGTTGCGGACTCCGGCTGGGAGGTCGTGGGTTCGAATCCCATCAGAGTCATGTGGGTTTTTTCTGCCCGACCGGCTCCTACCCAGAGTTGAGTTTGCTGCGGACTCAGTTGGGAAGACTGGGACCACACAGTCGAGTTTCATCCACTTAATGGATGCGTTTCTGAGAGTGTTGCTCAAATTTCATGACCAACACTGCAGGTGCCTGTATCTCTCGGGCCTGGTTGACGCCAGGATATATTATGAAAGGAAGCGTAGAGTACAGCCCTGTCATGTAGTCTCAGACCGAAATGGAAATCCGTAGCATCATCTTAATTATCCTCATTCCCATTGATCAGCATTAAAAAGAAAAATGTCTCAAATTCTGTGGCCCTTCATGCCCTGCTCTCATGGTGACCTCAGTTTCGATGTCCTCTCCACGTCTGTGGCCTTGGTTTGCTTCCGTCGGGGTCACCGGTATCGGCGAGTCCATGGGGCTGTCGTTGGACTGACGTGGTGGCGCCCTCCGGAGGGAGATCTCACTCACGCCGGCTCCGCGGACTAAGCAATTATTGTCGTCAGTAGGGGGCTTAGTAGGTGGTGTCCTGCGTATGTTAGATCAGAACAGGCGCCACTGAACACCACCGAAGTGACTCGGCAGCAGTGCAGTGTCTCCTCCGGTGGGTTGCCTCATGACGACTTGACATTGACTGCTCCCTGTGGATTGCTGGTGCCGGGGCAGCGGCGGGGCCAGCCGGGCTATGGCTGTGGACGGGGTGTCGGAATGAGCGGCGTGGGTGCACTGCCTCTGAGGTAGCGCAGAGGTTGGGACAGCAAAAAAAAAAAAAAAAAAAAAAAAAAAACAGATGGATAGTTTGAAGTTTCTGCCAAAAGATCCGCACTGTTCTCTTATCTACGGGATTACTGGGTGTGGGAAAACTGTCTTCATACTTGATTTGTTACAAACAATATACAGGTTTCATTACGAGCACATTGTTATTATTCTGCACAACCATTAAGCACAACAAGTCTTATAAAGAAAGGAAGTTTATTTGGACAGACGAGAATATATTTCTAGTTGATCCTAGCGACAAACTGAGCGACTGTTTAGAACATTACTATAGACTATTTGAGGGAACTGAAACACTGTTTATTATTGATGACTGTTCAGCTGAAAGAGACATTGTTAAAAAAAAAGAAAAGCTCTGTCAAAGCTAGCCTTTAGTGGACGTCAGCCTTAGTTTCTGTGTGGCTCTTAACTCAAAAATACAATGCTGTCTTAAAAGACTTTCGATCGCAGTTTAAAATCGGTTGTATTATTTTACACTGAGGACAAAGATAGTTTTGAAAATGTTTAAGTGAAAATTATATAATAAGGGACAAAGAGGAGCTAAAAAAAATAAAAGAGCAGTTAGAAAAATCTAAGCACGCTAAGCTATGCTTGCGGACTGACCCCCAGTTCAATACGTTTGTTTATTATAATTTTAATATTAAAAAGAATGTCTCGCGGACCAGAATCAAAAGCGCAGCTAGCTCCTAAATGCACTGCAGTAGAGCTAAAAAGACCTAGCAGACACAACTGAGTTTGATCTAATAGGAGTGCCAGGAAATGTTTATGGATTTGAATACACAGATGATGGGGTTTACAAACGAACAGAAATTGAAGACAAAAAACGCCAGCAATATCCTACCTAGAAGAGATAAGAAATTTAAGGGCAAACGATTTTGGCAAACATGAATACAAACTTCATAAAAGAGAGAATGCTTGGGCGTTGCTTCCTGAAATTGCTTGGAATTTAAAGTTTGAACTACGAAGCCCCAATGTATACTTTGATAAGAAAAACAATTTTAGAAAGGCTTTGAATGCAGGCCCCTTTCTTGTTAGCCTAGTTCCAGGAACACAACAGAAAAAACAGATTAAAATAACTGGCAGGGTTCTGAATATATGCTACAGAGAAAGAAGTCCTTAGCTGAAGTGGGGGGCGACACCGTCGGCTTAGAATTTACCCCAACGCTTCAGTCGCTACCTAGACAAATGACGATGATTTTTCGCTATTTATTACTCCGAGGGAGGGCGATACTAGTTTGCCAGAACATACGTTAATTAGAGGTATACAAATAAAGGCTGAAAACTTGGATGGTCCTCTTAAGCTTGGTATTGCCATTACTAAAAACGGAGATGAAATAAACACTTTTTCACCATCTGACAAAGTTACTATGAATGTTGACAAAGCCAAAACTAACAGTACTCGACTTTATTTTTATTAAGTATGTTGATTTTATTGCGTTTTACTCTGTTAATGAAGTGCTGCCAAAAGATTAATCAGAAAAAGATATGTGCAAGATTAATTTAAAAATAATCTTATTTAAAAAATGCATGTTCAACAGTTTAGATTAAGCAAATAACTGAACTTCAAAAGGAAATAGAAAGTGACTTGGATAAGTATAGAGTTACTAGAAAGAAATATGCTAAAGCTTTAAATACTCTTTCTTATGTAATTACTGGATCATCAGCTGTAGCTAGCGTAAGTGCGGTCTAGTGTTGCTGTTTTAGCTACTGGGGTTGGTGCGCCAGCCTCTTTAGCATTAGGGAGTCTTAGTTTAGGTTTAGGCGCTGTGTCTATGATTGTAAGTGCTGTTTTAAAAAAATTAACTCCTAAATTACAAAAGCACACTGCCATTGTTGCCCTAGCATCAGCAAAACTTTGTTCATTAAGATTAAGAATAAGCAAATCATTACAGGATGAAAACATTACGGACGAAGAATTTCAGAAGCTTATGGCTGATGGTGAGGATTACAGACGACAAAAAATTGAACTTCAAAAGGAGTGGAGAAAGACTTTACTTCACGACAGGTAGACACTGATGCAATTAAACAAAAACATTGAAAAACAAACAATGATCGGTTAAACCCAAAATAGGCTAAAAAAATAAGTTTAGCAAAAAAATAAGTTTAGCAAATACTATTTTTTTTGTTAACTCACTGTGTTTGGTGGGACAACTTGCAGCTCTTCACGAACAAAGGATCTTTTAAGGGCAGGCTTTTTAGACGCAGTAGCACCGCTAGAAGAGAGATTTCTCTTAAATAATATACGGGAGGGGTTGTTTTCATAATTCGTTCAATTTCATATACATCTACGCTCCATACAGGATCTGTGGCTCTAATTCTAACATCACCCTCTGCCTCTCCAGGAGCATACAAGTATCTTACTTTTAGTCCAAACGGCAAGAGTTTTTGAGTCCCCTGCGCATCTTCAGTAATGCTAATTTTTTTTAATTTGATTTGCGTTTACTGGTTTAAGGCCTGTTGCTTTAAATTCTTCATTGTTCATGGGCACGTAAGACTGCTGGCAATCTCCTAACCCTTCTGTGTTACGCGTTCTGTCCATAATTTCTCTGTGATATTGAAAGGTAAACAGACGTTCAGCTAGATTCTTATTAAAGTTTTCTACTAGGGCTTGTGATCGAGGGTTGCCGGGGACCCCTCTTTTAAACTGTAACTTGTTTTTTTTAAAAAACAGCGGTTTACAAAACTTTAAAACTTTTTTTCCACTAAACTTAAATAATCCTGGATATTTAATGGCCTCGCTGTATATTTGTTGTAAAGCCAACCACAGCAGTTAGCTTTTATCCGTTAAAGGTCAGCTCTTTTACTTAAACCCATGTCAAAACTGTGGGGGGGCTATTAAATTTTTTCTTTAACTTGTCATGTGGAAGATATAGCAAATCATCTGGTGGGGTCTTTGGGAAAACTAATTAAACAAATCTAGGCCTTATTATTTTTTTGGGGGCAGGCGTTTTAAATTTGAAAAATTGCCGTTTTGAAAGCCAGTCTTTTCGCATCTGATTCAGACACTCTAGCAGCTATACTAGTTTTTCAATGCGTTTTTCCTTTTCCAAAAACCCTTTAGGAAATAATATATTTTTTTCATATTTTAAATGCATTTTTTTTTACACAAAAAAAAGGAGCAACAAGATAGACTGAGGTCAGCCAACTGCAAAAAAACTATCTCTGCATTTCGGTTCTCAGATGGTTCATAAAGCAGACAGTTTGGCGACGGCGATCTTAGAAAAAATTCTTTCTGTCACTTTCATTGCGTCATCAACGTCTGTAAATGTGTGCTTTCAGTCCCGTTCTTTAACTTTTGTTTAAAAAAGTCAAGTGGGCAATTGTCTTTTCTCGAAACATCTCTTGCTTAGCTAAAACTTCCATTTCCTTTTTATGACGTTCTCTCTCTCCAGACCTCAATTTACTAAACAAAAATTCTGTGGAGAAGGCCAATGCTTAACAAAAGTCCCCCTCCAAGAACCAAACCAGACTCTTTTATAAATCAATATTTTCTAGATTAATCTGCCCATGTTTAATATTTTTTGGGATAATCCCCCGTTAAAAAGAAATCTTTTGATGCAAACCCCGCAGTAATTAAACTTTAACCTTAACAAAAGTCCCCATTTCCCAACCTTCCAGGTCAGCCCCCTCATTTTAAAAATGTTTTTTGCTAACACGCTATGCCTAACAAGACCCCAATTTCACAGAAGGTAAAACGTATTGATAATCTTTTTTTCACTATCTTTTATACTAAAAAAATAATTAAAATAATCATAAACAAAGACTGCTTGTCTTTTTTAAACAGATATCTTTTTTTGTTAAAACTAAAAATAAGGTTGCAACTAGTTTTGGCGAATCTTTTATCTTTCCATGTTGGGGGGTTTTATTCCAACAAACATTTGCAAGGGGGAATAAAAAATATAACACCCAAAATTTGGCACGCATAATAACCAACGTTAAACCTGGTTTTTTAAAATATATATTATTTTTTATTGTTTTAAAAAAAAATTGTGACGAATATTAAAGTGTTGGGGGAGCAAGCAGACACTCCGTAGACCCCTGCCATAAAGAAAATTAACCTTTTACCCCGTGTGGAAAAAAATAGACGATTTAGGCACTGAACTAAATGTTGAACAGATTCAACAATTGTCTAATCAGACGTTGAGAAAAACTACGCTAGGTACGAAGCGCGTTAGGGTCAAAAATGGTTTTTCGTGGGTCAGACAATGTTGTTTATATGAAGTTTGAATAAGATGGCCCAGTTGTTCAGAAGAAGATTTTAAAAAATGATTATTACAAGATCCATTTTAAAACAAGTCCCTGAAAAACACCCCCATTGCCCAGGGCCGGGGGGGGGGGGGCCCCCCCTGGAGGGGTCCCCCGCCCAGACCAAAGGAAAATCCCCCCCGGTCCTAAAAAAGGTGGGAAAAAAGGAAAAAAAAAGGGAAAGTGAAAAAAAAACCTTTTTTTAAAAAACCTCCCCCCCGCCCCGCAAAAGGGGGACCCCCCCCCCAAAAAAAGGAATGACCCAAAAAAAACCCCGGACCTTTCTCCAGGGTCAGCCTATTTAAAAAAATTGTTAGATAAAATTACTAAATTTCCCACCACCAAAACAACAAAAAAACACAATTAACAACAACACAATCAAAATTTAAAAACGAAAAGAGCTTTCATTATGTATTGGGGCTGCTTTTGTTGTGGGGGGGGGGTTTTTTTAGCATCAAATACCAAACCACCATCCCTAAAATCAAAGCCGCAAGCCCCCACATTAAAAGGGAAAAAGGGAACCAGCTTCTGCAAAAAAATCCCAACCCCTGCTTAGACCCATTTCTATTGAATATTTTTTTAAAAAACTAGTTTAAAATAAAAAGGTTAAAAGAACTAGTAAGTCCCAATTTAAAGAAAAAGTTACAAAAAGTACTTTTTAAATTTAAAGGGGCAATTTAAAATACAATTTTAAGTTAATTAAATTATAATTTTCTTTTTAAAGAAATTTTGTTGGTTTTCCAAATTTAATTTCTTGTTAATTTTTAAAGTAAGTATTTCTAGGTTTTTAAGTTAAGTAAAAAACCCAAAAGTCATAAATTTAAAAACCTTTTAAATTTCCCCAAGGGACCTACAGCATTTAAAACTCGGATTTACGTAATTTCCCTTTTTTTTTTAAGAGACAAGGATTTTTTTTAAAACCCCAGTTGTGTTTACTTGATGAAGAGTAGAGCGCTTTTTAAAAAAATTTTTTGTGATAAAATACTTTTTTCCCAAAGAGAGCTTGAATTTAGTTGTCGTGATTTTTTTTTTTTTTTGACAACTTTTTTTACTTTTTTGCCCTTAGCCTTTTTTATTACGGAATTTTCAGGCTAGAAAACGTGAACATCTTTGACCGCAAACCAACATTTCTTTGAAAAAACTGCCCTTTTTTAATTCATCCTTCAACTTTCCTTTCATTTTTGTTCACTTTTTGGGGAATGTAAAAGGGGGTTTTTTTTTGGTAGCCCGCGGGCCCTTTCCCACCCAGGGTTTTCCCTTTGGGCCCCTTTAAACCCTTCAGTTTCTAAGTCTTTGAAAAATTTTTTTCCTGGGGGGGACCCCTAAATAAAACTATCAGTGCCCTGTTTTAAAATACTCTTGTTCTTGGTACCCCCCGGGGTTTAAAAGGGTAGTCTTACAGAAATTCAAACCATAAATTAACTTTGAAAACTCTAAAACAGAAAAGGGCCAATAAACCCTGGTTGTCCCAATTTTAAATTTCTTTTTTCTTCATCTTAATCCCAAACCCGGGCCTGTCTTTTAAATCTCAAAAAGTCTTGATATTAGGTTTAGAGGCAAACTTTTTTCCCTTGGGTTTTCTTTTGTAATAATTTCCCCATCTTTATTTTGTGTGGTTTTCTCCTTTGTTTTGCCAAAAAACTTTTGTTCTTTCCAGTTTAAAAAAGCCCTTTTTCTAAACCCGGTCAGGGGTTTGGGGTTCTAAGATCATGTTTTCTTATGTAGGGGCCTCATAAAAGGCTCTTGATCCAGGTAATTATTTCGTGAAAGCTGTCAGCTTTGGTCCGTGTTTTAGGTAAAACGGAAAGGAGTCTGAAAAGGAAACACATATTTAGTTATTTTCTAAGATTGGGTTACAATTTTTTAGGAGGCTCGAGGGGACTAATCTTTAATTTTTTCTCCCGGTGGGGGGAAATTCTTTTGTGGGGGTTGTATTCATAAGGATTTCTAAGAAAAATTTCTAAGATTATTCCTGCGGGTTTATCGGGCGTAAGCTGTGACAGAATACCTAACACAGTGTTAACTTATGGGGCCCCTTTTTTAAATTTTTTTAAGGTTTCTCATGGAAGGGGGTTTGCTCTTTGGCCCATCCATACAATTGTTGGCGTCAAGTACATTAGTTTAATTTGGGATGGTTTTAGTTGGGCAAAAATTCATCTAAAATTTGTTGTTGGCTTTCATAAGGATGTGAGGTCATGTAATTACCCCCCTAAACCCCCCTCTTCAATCATCGGGAAGGTGGGTAGATCAGATATTAACCCAATTTTTGATTTTTTGTAGATTTTAAAAAAAGCACCCCAAAAAAGGGCCCTGGGGGGGGAAAAGTAATGTAAATTGTCAAAAAAACTTAATGTTTCATCTTGTAATCTGTATTTTCTGAAAGACGTCTGCCAATAAAAAACCCGCCCGGCCTCAAGTTTTGGGATCGTGATAACGCCCATTTTTTGGGACGAAAAAATTCTGTCCGGGCTTTTTGAGGGGAATTCATATTCAAAGCATTTTTGCCCTTTCCCTCAAGACTAGAAAAAAAAGCCCCCTTTTGGAGGAAGCGAGTCTTCGCAAACCTTTTCCCAGGGTTTTTATGTATTCATAGGGGAAAAACCCCTTTTACGCCCCAAAGATGGACAAAGTATCGTTTAGTGTTTGGGAAAAGTCTTTTTGGGACCCCTAATTTATCTAAATTTCCATCAGAGGGTTGGCGGGAGAAAAAAAAAGGGGATAAAAATCAAAAAGTAAAATAAATTTTACTTTTTTTTGAAGATTGTGCAAGCAGGAAACCCTTTTTAATTCAAAAGTCACTGCTTCCCTTGATAAAATGAGAATGAAACCCTTCGTGGGTTTATGAAAGAAGATAGGCATTTTTTCCTTTTTTTGGGGGTCAACCTTAAGTTGAAGATTACAAATTGTTGTGGGGGGGGGCCCCTCTGAATTTTCCCGAAATTGTTTCTTTGGTCTTTTAAACTGAAAACTCTTTACTGTTAGGTGTTACTCTAAGCCCCCAATTTTCCAGAGTGGGGAGATGACCCATAACTTTCCGGTTTTTCCCGAAGTCATAAAAAAATGTCTAAAAGATTTATTTGGTTGGATAATAAATTGCAAAGTTGTTTCTTCTCTAAAAATCTACTGGCTGCATTGGGACCCAAAAAAACCGGGTGTTGTGTTTTGGGGAACCTTTCGGGCCCCAAACAACAAAAAAGGGCCCATAAAAACAATCTGAGGGGGTTTTAATAAGGTTGTTTTTTTTCTTGCTGTTGTGGAACAAATTCCCTGAGGAAATTTTTGGATTCAAAGCTCAAAAACCACGTACGGGCCTTTTGGGCTTTTTGTTTAAATTTTTTAAAACTAACTTTAAAACCCGGGTTTTTAGGTGGAGGGTTTGGGTTTTCCACAGTCTACAAAATTTTTAAAAACTTTCCAAAAAGCTGTGGGCTGCTTCTATATTTGGGGGTTTCGGGTAAACACCTTCTACAAGGATCTTTTAAAGCGATTCTTTTTTTGAAAACCATAAGTCTCTTTTTTTTGATTAATAATAGTGGCTTTTTGGGGTACTATCTAAAAACATTATAAATTCAACATGTTTTTCAATGATCCCCCTTAAAGAAGGGGCGTTGGGAGAAATCCTTTTGGCACTAGTTTCGTCTTTTCAGCCCAAAGGTTTTACGTTTAGGGTGATGGGGTTTTTTTTGCTTTTCAAACTGTATTTTCTTTTATACTCACTGGAAAGGTTTATTACAAAGTTCACTTTGTTTGTATTGCCCAAAATTTGGAAACTTTTTTTAACAGAATTTAAATGCGCAAAAACCCACACCACATAAAAAAAAAATGTTGTCAAAATTTTATGAAATTTTTAAAGGGACTGCCTTTTAAAAAACCCTAACTTTTTTGGGAAGAGGAAGTAAGAATTGCCAACTAAAAAAAAAGAACTTTTTTTTGCCAAAAACTGTTTTCAAAAAAATCCCCTTTAAAGCCCAACCAAACCCTTAACTTTCGCCCCTCATTGCAGGGTTTAAAACGGGGTTTGCATGTAATCAGCCCATCAAAATTTTAAAAGTGGGCGATATTTAAATTTAACTTCTTTCTTTTAGTTGAAACCCAGATTTGGGGCATTTTTCTATCTTCGGGGCCGTTAAAAACTAATCGAACGCCAACAGCCCTTTATTTGGGGGGCCCAATCTTAAAAAAACTTTTGGGTTTTTTAGAAATGCATGGGGCCCACGTTTTCCGGGAACCCATTTGTGGGGGAAATTAAAAAACCCATGTCTACTTCATTTTAATTTGCTTTTTTTGTTTGTCAAACAAAATATTTTTTTCCCATCGTATATTTTTTTTTTAAACCTTTCAAATTTTATTTTATGGTCGCCTTTTTAAAGCCCCCCAAAATTTAGGGAAATTAAAAAAAAATAAATTTAAAAAAAAAAAAAGAAAAGGGGTTTTTATTCTTAAACCCAAGCTTGCAACATTTCAAACACTTTAAAACTTACAAAAAATGCCCGCCAAAAATTTTTAGTTTTTTCTGAATCATTTCGTAAAGGTTCATCACTTTTTGTTTTCCTTTTAAATTTAGTTCACTTTATCTTTTTTTAATTTTGGGTTTAAAACATTCTAAAAAACCAAATTCGCTAAAACAATTTTTAATTACTTTCTTTTTTTTTCGTCAAAATTTTCCTTTCAATTTTTTTAAAATAAAAAATTTTTTCACGATTCCCGGCCCACCCCATTTTTAAATCAAAAAATTTAAAAAAAAAATTGTAAATGAAAATTCACTGTTATTCATAATCTTTTTTTTTCGAAAAACCTGATTTTTAAATTTTAAAAGCGAATAGCTACCCTTTCCCAGGGCGGGTTGAAACGGTCAGTTTTAACATCTTCAGGGCCTTTTTATCAAACAAAAAGGGCAAACAATTTTAAATTAAGGGTTTGGGGGGCCAAGAATTGGTTTTTTTTCTGTTTCCCTTTTTTTCCCCGTTTTTCCCTCGTATATTTAGGGCCAAACAAAAAAGACAGAAAATTAATTCTTCAAATTTATTTTTTTAACTCTTCTTATCAGCCCCCCATTTCCCTCCCTCCTCCCAAATTCCTATGTTACAAAACTCTGAAATTTAACTTCGGGCTTCTTTTTTTAAAACCCCGGAATAAAAACAACAAAAAAAAAAATTAAATTTAAAACTACCGGTTTCCTTTTGTTCCCGCAAAAATTCAGAAAGAAATCAAAAACGGGTTTAGCTGACTAAGTGCCGCTTATTTTTGGGGCCGCGCCCGGGGTTTTTTTGGGGGTGGGCCCCAGTGTGACGCGACCTTGGCAACACTCCAAAAAAATTTATTGTCGCAAGCGAAATTTTAGTCTCCCCCATGTTTTTTTGTGGTGCAACTCTTTGGTGACGTGATCATGAGAAATTCATTCATAAAATCTATTTCGCAATGCTTTTTTCATGTGGGGGTGCAACTCATGGGGGAAATGTTCTTTAAAGCAATCATTTTTATAAAAATTTTGACCCAAATTTCGCATGTGCGGCAGCAGAGGCGATTTCACCTTTTCTCTCACTAACGCGGGAAAAAAAGGTTGGTTTGATTTGGCTCCCCCGACTACTGTGTTTTTGGTTGTTATTTTAACAATGGCTAACGGGTTTACTGAAGAACAGGCTCGGGGCTATTAAAGATCCCAATTTTTTCTTTAACTGCATTTTAGAGTATTTGTAAAAAAAGGAAACCCGGTAACCCCTTTTCTCTCCCATTAAAACCAAAAAGAAGCTTTTGTTTTTTTTTCTAGAAGGGGGAAAAAAGGAAAAAAACAAACCACTGTTTTTGGAAAATGCAGGGGTCTTGTAAAAAATTTTTTTTGGGTTAAAGGGGAAGATGAAAAAATTAAAAATTGAATTAACGAAAAGTTGGGGTCAATTATCAAAAGTGTTTAACTGTTGATGAGATGTTTCCCTTTCTAAAAAGCGGTGCTTTGTTGTTTAAAAAAAAATTAAAACAAAACAATCCATCACGCGTTGATTGTTGGACAGGGCTTGAGACGCTAAAGCCATTTTTGGAAAAAAAACCAAAATCGTTTCCCAACATGGCTTTTCATTTTTTTAAGGCGCAGGTGGGCATGTCTGTTCTTATCCCAGAAAATTATTAGTTTTCAAAATTTTTTTTTACAACAAACCCCCAAATTCCAAAAGCTGGGGATCGCATTGCTAAACCTGTATACAAACGCCAAAGTATTATTAGGTTTTTTGAAAAACTGAATAGCGTTTTTTCGGGATTTTGGGCAAACAAATTTTTTGGGGTTAAGGAAAGCCCCTTTTAAATTTCATCTACCGTATGGGGGGAAGGATTTTGTTTTGTACCCAACAAAATTTTCCAAATAAATGCTCCAAAATAAAAGGGAAATTTACTACTACTGGCGATTAGAGCCCCCTTTTAAAAGCTCGGCAACAGCAGAAATTTTCTGAAAACTTTGCCAAAGCCAGTTGAAAACCCTTTTTTTTGGGAAAAAAAGAGGAACACAGCAGGGGTTCTAGACTGGCTTTCTACAGGAACTTTTGACCTAATTGCCACCCTTTTGAAAATTAAACTGGGGGCCCCCCAAACTTTAAAAACTGGTGAAACGCCTTCCTGTCTAGCTGATTAATGGTTTTAACTTAGTCGGGGAGAGAATGAAAATTATGTTTTTTCACATCAAAAAATCCTTTTTGCAGGGAAAACCCCCCATTTTAAAGTACAAATTTACGTCAATTTTAGGGGTTTTTTTTGGGGTTTTAAATTTTTGGGTTTTAGAAAACAGGTTTTTTTTTTTGGGGGCCAAAAAAGTGACAAGAAAAGGGACGTGATTTTGTATGTAAAGGGGGGGGGGGGGGGGGGGGGGGGGGGGGGGGAGGGGGGGGGGGGGGGGGGGGGGGGGGGGGGGGGGGGGGTTTCGTGCAAAATAAGATTTGGTGGTCTTGAAGGAACATATTTACATTCTCTACTTTGCAAACACATTTTTTTAAATGAAATGGGAAGGATGTCAATGAAAGGTGAGAGAGAGAGAGAAGAAGAAGAAGGAGGAGGGGGGAGGAGGAGGAGGAGAAGGAGGAGGAGGAGGAGGAGAACA
>JAFLJL010014479.1:29630-69630 GCA_018398815.1 Conus ventricosus | reverse complement strand
TTACTGTTAAGACTATGAACCAGGTGTTTCATTATAGTAACAACTTGTTATGGAGAGTGCTTCTCAAGTTGAACGTATGTATGCCTATGAACTCGGTTATTACACAGGCTTGTTTTGTCTGTTCCCGTAAGTATGTAATAAGCGATTGACCTGTTAGATGATATGGCTTTCGATGTTCCAAGCGTGAAATCTAGTCGGCCCTGCAGTATGATCGCGCTGATGCTGAACGTTTCGTTTTAGTTTCACCATGTTCTTGTTTTTTGTTGTTCGAAAGATTATGTAATAAGAACCGATTTGAACCAAACTGATTATGAATGGATATGTGCCACGATGTTCCACTGAATTTTGGTACGGTCGAGATATACACGGCGATCTAAGATCGTTAGTAATCTAAGATCATGACATTTTCTGTGAATTAGACAATTGAAGTCACGAACACGAATGGGTAACTGTCTATAGACTGTACATTTCAGAAATTTAAACTTTTCTAGTGAAATAAACGGTACATTTGTTTTTTCATCCCGTGATTAAAAAAAAAAGACAAAGGGGAGTAACTTTTTCGACTCTACCTACTGTTATTTTCACTGGCGTATTTGGTTTTGTTCCCCCCATGAACGGACCTGAGGGAGATCCCCCTTCGCCCCTGGCAGGTTCTTCGGGCTCCTACTGTGCTCTCTGTCAATCCTCATCTTTCCTACCACCCCCCCCCCCCCACCCCCCCCCCCCCCCCACCCCCATGTTGCAAGTATCAAGGGAGGCTACTTAGTCACTCCTCTGCGTCAAATCACTCGATGACGGAAGTTATTTCTCTTGATTTCACAGTTCATGTGAGTCCGTCAGCACAGCACGCGAAGAAGAAATGAGTAGAACTATATCAAACTTCGAATCCCGGGCGACCAGCGTAACCTCTGGCATTTTTTAGAGCGAGGATAGAACTCATACTGTCTACAATCATAGAAAGTTACTATTTATAGAGTAAGGAACAAGGAAGCAGTGGGAAGGAGAAGGGAGAGGGAGGGGAGGGGGAGAGGGAGGATGGAGGAGGGCGAGACAGGAGAGTTGTGGCACTTTCTGGGTGCTGGTACGTTGTTAGGTAGGCACTCAAGGTCTTAGTAGGCACTCAAGGTCTGACCAGCGCGTTGGGCTAATGTGTAGGTCAGACATCCGCTGAGTCGTAGCCACGAGACCTCTTCTTCAATTCTCTCATCTTAGTTGTTAATTCATTTATCCGCTCGCAGGGACGCCTCCTTGATGAAACTGAAACTGAAACTAGATTAACTGAAGGGAAGAAATCAAATAGCAGCTGCTCATTAACGATTTTGACCAAATGACTCACTTGGGTTTTGTCATTTGTCACGTGCACGTAGCAAATAACGCACAGGAAACACGAGCGTGAATTGAAGCTTCGCCATAATTTCCGTGCTGAGCAGAAAGAAAACTGATATTCCGAATGAAAGATTGTTGGGATCTATCATTTTTCTCAAAGCGTTGGCAAGCAGTGCTTCAACTAATATTATGAATGCTACAAATGTTGCTTATTGTCTAATATCATTCAAACAAAAATCTCAAATTATACATCAATCAAATGCTTATAAATATAGTGCCTAATTCAGTTAGTGCCTAATTCTAGTTAGTGCGTAATTCAAGTTAGTGCCTAATTCCAGGTAGTGCCCAATTCCAGTCAGTGCCTAATTCCAGTTAGTGCCTGATTCTAGTCAGTGCTGGATGGGTCATTTAGTGCCTCGGCAAAGGAGTAGGGAGGGCAGCAAATACATTATTCACACACACACACACACACACACACACACACACACACACACACACACACACACACACACACACATACACACACACCGGCTTTTTGACCTTCGACCTTGGAACCTTCTTCTTCTTCTTCTTCTTTCCACTCAGACAGGAACCCCAGAGGCACTGACGAAGGCTGCTGTGCGGAGGAGGCCCTCCAGAGATCCACAGAGCTCCTCCCTCGTTGATGTGTCGGCAGGCGAGGTCTCTGCTCTTAGCTTTTGATGTGTGGGACAGTTTTGCAAGAAGTGTTCCACTGTCACTGGGGGCTGTGCCGCATGGGCACTCTGAAGACTCGCCAATGTGGAATTTTGTGAACATGCGGTATTTGAGTCTGGAGACCTTAGAAACGAAATGCGTCTTTGCATCGAACATGAAGTGGCTTTTAAACAGAAACTGATTCAGAGACTCTGTTGTTCAAACATCACCTTCTTTGCCTGTGTTATTTACAAATTTTAAAAGGCATTTTCAGTAACTCCGCGGACAAATAAATTACAAGACAAAACACGACGACGCTTTTCGACCTCTAAGGTCTTCTTCAGGCAAGGTAAACAACATTCGGGACAAATGAAATGAAGAACGAACAATCAACTGATTTAACGCCCATCTTGTGCCGAATTGGAGAAGATAAGTGACTGCTCGTTCTTCGTTTTCATTGTCCTGAATGTTTGTTGATCTTGACTGATGAAGACTTAAGAAGTCGAAGCGCGTCGAGTGTTGTCTTGCAGTTTGTTTGTCCATGTTAACTGGTGGAGTTACTTCAAATTCCTTTTCAAATTTGTTTTCAATTTCCGCCTGCGGTCACCTCCCTTTGAAACGATTTCATGAACAACATTTGAACAGAGAGGGGGTTAGTTACCGCCAAGGACACAAACACAGTACAGGACTCGACACTAGTCTAGTGTCTAGTCCTGCACTGTGTTTGTCTGTCGTCCTTGGCGGTAACTAACCCCCCTCTCTTATTTTTAAATTTTGCTTCATTTTCCGCCCTCGGTCACTCCGTTTTGAAACTATTTTCGTTAACATTAAATATCAGTGTATGTGTTGAGCTATATAGATGCGGTTTGCTGATTTCTTTCCATTTTTTCAATGGCGGTGAGTGACGCAATACGATCTCGGCTCACATCGTGTTCTCGCTGCCCATCTCAGCTAGTGGTGTGATGACACTGCCAAGTTCTGTTGCTTCTTGATGCTAGCTGCCTCCCCCTTCACCCCCTCCCCCCGATCCTCCCTCCCTCCACAACCATCCCTGCCTCCCACCCGCCCTCCTCTTCAGCCCCTCCCCCTCTCCCGACTTCTTCCTCTTCGTCTTCTTCTCCCTTTGTTCGTTTACCCCGCTTTTTGCAATGACGTCAATGATGATGAAGGCAGTTCAGTGTCGTCATGACTGTCACTACTTTCATGACGTCACCGCCACGTGAAACGCAGACGAGGGACTAAACTCGCATGAACATTATTCTCTACGGTACATGACAACTATGTTTGTGATAAAATTGAAAAAAGAAAAAAAAAGAAAAAAAAAAAATCGCATTCAGACATAGCGAGTTCGGATCCAGCTTCCTCCCCCCCCCCCCCAAAAAAAAAAAAGAAAAAGAAAAAAGAAAAGACGCCATGTTCACTGACCGTTTTAACCGTCTTGGTGTTCACGTGACATCGGTGCGGTGTTAGGTCGCTAACAACCCCCACCCCTTCTCTTCTTCCCCCGGCCCCATCATGGTTATTCCGGTCTAACCTATTTTACATTTGGTGTGTATTGCCGTGAATCCGAGTATTATTAACAATTAAGGAATGTTATTGCATCTGAAAATGAATGAATGAATGAATGAATTAATTAATGAAAGGAAGGAAGGGAAAAAAAATCAAAGAAAGAAAGAAAGGGGGGAAAAAAAGCAAGAAATCACTGGGGACTGGAGAGTTGAATTGTCAGAAAAGATAATTATTCTTTTACATGTTCACGTATGAAGATGCTTATCTCTTATGCCTTGTTGGGGGTGGGTGGGGGGTGGGGTGGGGGCAGAGATGGGGGTGAGGGGGAGTAGAGGATGAGTGGGTAATGGGAGGATGGGAGATTTCCATTTCTAGTTTACTGAAAACAGAAGAAAAAAAAAACACGAAGACGTCTTCTGACGCTGGCATTTTTTGGGTCATCATAACACTTTTTTTTTTTCATCTTCTTCTCTCTGTTTTTTTTTTTTTCTTTTTTTTTTTTCCTTCGAGCTGCTCATGGACAGCTGGTTGGTGTAAGTATTGCTGCACAATGCCACAACCCATTGTTTCTCTCCAGCCAATGCCAGAGACAGGAAACCTCTCTGTCTGTCTGTCTGTCTTCTCTCTCTGATATTTTATTTGTTTTTACGTGAAGGTGTATACTGGAGTGTCAAAGATTTTTTACTCTCTCTCTCTCTCTCTCTCTCTCTCTCTCTCTCTCTCTCTCTCTCTCTCTCTCTCTCTCTCTGTGTGTGTGTGTGTGTGTGTGTTGTGTGTGTGTTGTGTGTGTGTGTGTGTGTGTGTGTGTGTGCTGCGAGCGTGCGTGTGCGTGCGTGCGTGCGTGCGTGCGTGCGTGCGTGGTGTGTGTGTGTGTGTGTGTGTGTGTGTGTGTGTGTGTGTGTGTGTGTGTGTGTGTGTGTGTGTGTGGTGTGTGTGTGTGCGCGCGCGCGCGCGGTGTGTGTGTGTGTGTGTGTGTGTGTGTGTGTGTGTGTGTGTGTGTGTGTGTGCGTGTTCTTGTTGAACTGGATTCACCATGTGTATGGATTATATGTGTGCTTTGATTTTCACCAAGAACAAAAGATTTCATGTTCAGTGGTATTTCACGTTTTCATAGTTTGTGTGTGTGTGTGTGTGTGTGTGTGTGTGTGTGTGTGTGTGTGTGTGTGTGTGGTGTGCGTGCGTGCATGCGTGTGTGCATGCGTGCGTGCGTGCGTGGTGTGTGCGTGCGTTGCGTGCGTGCATGTGTGTGTGTGTGTGAGTGCGTGCATACGTGCGTGGGCGAAAAGAGAGAGAGAGAGAGAGAGAGAGAGAGAGAGAGAGAGAGAGAGAGAGAGAGAGAGAGAGAGAGAGAGAGAACACAGACAGACAGACAGACAGACAGACACAGAGAGATTGAGAATCGAAAACCCATTTGCATGGCTGTGTGCGCGTGTGTTTGCCTCCTTGGGGATACGGGGAGCTTTTCAATGTGAACTGTGTTCCCACCTTCTGTCAATGTGTGCTTGCAATTTCTCTTCTCTGCCTCTGTCTTTTATTCTAACTTTGTACAGTTTTCTTTACCAGCGTCCACTGTCTTTGTCTTTATTCTAACTTTGTACAGTTTTCTTTACCAGCGTCACTGTCTTTTATTCTAACTTTGTACATTTTTCTTTACCATCGTCCTCTGTCTTTCATTCTAACTTTGTACATTTTTCTTTACCATCGTCCTCTGTCTTTATTCTAACTTTGTCATTTTTCTTTACCATCGTCCTCTGTCTTTTATTTCTAACTTTGTACATTTTTCTTTACCATCGTCCTCTGTCTTTTATTCTAACTTGTACATTTTTCTTTACCATCGTCCACTGTCTTTTTTTCTAACTTTGTGTACAGTTTTCTTTACCATCGTCCTCTGTCTTTTATTCTACTTTGTCATTGTTTCTTACATCGTCCACTGTCTTTTATTCTACTTGGTACAGTTGTTTCTTTCCATCGTCCATGTCTTGTTTATCTTCAATGTTGTGTACATTTTCTGTTACCATCGTCCTCTGTCTTTATTCTAAATTTGTACATTTTCTTTACCATCGTCCACTGTCTTTATTCTAACTTTGTACATTTTTCTTTACCATCGTCCACTGTCTTGTATTCTAACTTTGTACATTTTCTTTACCATCGTCCTTCTGTCTTTTATTCTAACTTTGTACATTTTTCTTTACCACGTCCACTGTCTTTATTCTAACTTTGTACATTTTTCTTTACCAGCGTCCTCTGTCTTCTGTCTTTTATTCTAACTTTGTACATTTTTCTTTACCACGTCCTGTCTTTCTACTTGTCTTTTCTTTACAGGTCATGCTTTTATTCTAACTTTGTACATTTTTCTTTACCACGTCCACTGTCTTTTATTCTAACTTTGTACAGTTTTCTTTACCACGTCCACTGTCTTTTATTCTAACTTTGTACAGTTTTCTTTACCAGCGTCCACTGTCTTTTTAATTTCCCGCTTTTGCGAGCCCATGGACCTGTTTTGGTTCCATGAAGTCTTTACATTTTTTTCCACTTGGTGTTCTTGTTACAATTTGTAACGTGCCCGCTGTTTTGCTATAAACTGACGACAGACATGACGAGACCGTAAATTGTATCCAGACTAGACACAAGCTGCCATTTGTTTTGGGGTGGTGTTGTTTGCCTATATGGGTTCTTCTTCTTCTTCCTTAAAAGCTGGTGCACTCAAAAATGAGTAGGTCACCAGCGCGCATTAAAAAAAGAAAGAGAATGCGACTCAGCCTGTTGGCCCCTGGAGCAAAATTTGGCAACAAGGGGTCGCACATGATATTTAAAAGGTTAAAAGCAATGACTAGGTCAAGGCCTAGGTAACATAAAATATATGGGCAAGTTAAAATAGAAAAGTCAGTCAAGATGCAGATCTCAAGATTGTCTTATCAATTTGATTTTTAAAAGAAACTGCATGTGTGGCAATCTTGATGGCACCCGGCAGTGAGTTCCACAGCCGTACAGAACTAGGATAAAACGAATGTAAATGGCTGTCAATATTTGATGCAGGTATGGCATCAGATTGACCGCCACTCCAGGTGTATTTTCTGCATTCGTGTTTTATTTATTTATTTTGTTTTACATTTCAAAACTAAAGTGAATATGAAATGAGGCAGGGAACAGTAAACAAAGAATTAACAAGTAGGGTAACTCTTGCTCCCACAAGAAAACATAACTCCAAAGGAATGCTGCTTACGACACCGAATCGCCTAGCAGACGTGACAGCACAGAGCACACAGAACAAACAAGGAAACATCCCCATTTCATATTTACTTTCGTTTCAATCAAATCGATGTTATTTGTATTTGTTTCTGTTCGTCTTTGTATTTGTCTGACTTTATTCAAGTTTAAAAGGCTGTGCCAGTCTCAAAAAAAGTTACTTTATGTTTACTCATTTCTCTAGTTCTTGTTGCTGTGTAGATGTGTTCGGTACAGGGTATGTGGGCAAGCTTAATTTAAATTGGAGCATCCTTTTTGGGGGCTGTTTCCTGGTTTGTTGTGTGTGCTGTGTGCTGTCATGTCCGCTAGGCCATTCGGTGTCGTAAGCAGCATTGCTTCAGAGTTATGTTGTTTTTTTTTTTTTGGGGGGGGGGGGGGGGGGGGGGCAAGAGTTACCCTACTTGTTAATTGTTTATTTTAAAACTACTTTTAAAACCAGGGGTGATACATTGAGCGGAATGGATGGAGTTGCCAACACAGCTAGTCTTAGACAGAGAGAGAAAAAAAGATTCGTTATTAGGTTATAAATTTGATGTGTGTGTGTGTGTGTGTGTGTGTGTGTGTGTGTGTGTGTGTGTGTGTGTGTCTTGTAGATAGGTATGTTCACATATGGGGAGAGAACGGGTTGAATTGCTTCGTTTCTATAGAAACGACTCCCTAACCAACATCACCCACCCACAGCTAACACTAGTCAGACTTGCAGGATTAGTCATCACCCTCAACACCTTTGAATTCAACAACCACATTTTCTGGCAATCAGTGGTGTTGCTATGGGAACTGAACTGGGTCCATCGTGTGCCTGCCTTTTCATGGGACACCTGGAGCACCGCCTGCCACTGTGTTCTACCTGCTGGACATCAGAGCTCTGTAGAAGGTATATCAATGATGGCCTGGGAGCCACCTTCATGACTTCCTCAAGACGTTGTCAACTTTGTTCAGACCCTCCACCCACTCATCAAATGTACATACACCGTTTCCCAGTCAGTTAATTTCATGGACATCTCCATCTTCATCAAAGATGGACTGCTCAAAACCTCAGTTTTCTACAAACCAGCTGATGCGCATTCATACCTGGACTACACATCTTCCCACCACAAAACACAGCATTCCATACTCTGAATTCCGTCGCGTGTGCAGACGTGTCTCTGATGAAGAAGACTTCACACTATTAACAGCCAAAATGTTTGATCTTCCACCAAGCGGGGATACCCCAGCACCGCCATCAGTGATGCTGTCAACCACACCACAGCTGTGTCCAGGACATCTGCTTTGGAAATCCAGCCCCCCAAACAAGCAGACAGACCCACTGCCTGCCTCCTCTTCCACCCACACAGTCTTCCCATCAGCAGGATCCTCAGGTCCAACTGGCTCACAGTGGAAGATCACGAACCGGCCCTGCAGACCAAACCCATGGTTACTTTCAGGCGCAACAAAAACCTCAAAGATCTGCTTGTGCGCTCCAACCTGAACATAAACCACCACACCTAAGTCATCCAGCACTTTTCTCTGCTTAACATCCAACTGCAAAATCTCTCATCTCACCATGCCAGACATCAATCTACATGGGGCACAAAGACTCGTTCAACAATAAACGTACATTCTCGTGTCAGAGCCGTAAAATTGTATATGCTATCTACTGTGAACTTTGCGGTAAGATCTAATTATGTGAGCCATCCCGCACACGTCAGATACGCATCTCTGAACACCTGGTCAACATCCACCATTATTGACGCAAAGCAGTCGCTCTGCACTTCAACGATCCCCAACACAACATCAGTCATGTCAAAGTCCTGGCGCTTTGGCTGTCACAGAGCGACAAGTTTGAGCGTACCATGCGGGAATCCCATTTTATTGCCAGACTTGGGACCCTCTGCCCACTTGGCATCAACATCTGCTACACACAAAAAGTTAAGGATCACTTTCACAAACATTCATAACTGTAAAAATAAGAAAGTCAATGCGTTGAAGTTTGGCCAACATTTAATTCCATTCTTTAGTGATAACGATACACAATTGCCTTCAATCTCGAGCAATCGTTTGGCGTGTACATTTGATTAAAGTGGGTACGTATCCAAATTTGATTTCCCAAAGTCATTGAAATCACAAGACAGGGCATACTGATGCTCCCAAAAGCTCAGTAATGCGTGTAACCACCATGGCTGTTCTGGCACTCGACGCAGTGAGTCCTCATCGAGTTGACCAGGTTGGTGAAGATCCTCTGTGGAAGCGCCTGCCACTCAGCCTGCAGCATCTGGTAGAGGTGTTGGGCATCCCTGGGAGGGGGGTGGCTCCTCACTTTGCGATCCAGCTCATCCCAGAGGTTCTCAATCGGGTTGAGATCGGGACTGCATGCTGGCCGCTCCATTCTGTTGACTCCAGACTGCTGCAGGAAGTCGTTGACCACCCTTGCCCTGTGGGGGCGAGCGTTGTCATCCTGGTAGACAGCCCTCGGTCCCATCTGCTGCAGTGTAGGCACAG
This sequence comes from Conus ventricosus, assembly GCA_018398815.1. Taxonomy (NCBI): domain Eukaryota; kingdom Metazoa; phylum Mollusca; class Gastropoda; order Neogastropoda; family Conidae; genus Conus; species Conus ventricosus. Next base: position 60,396 of record JAFLJL010014479.1, on the reverse strand, counting down.
CCAGCGGTCGAAGGATCTCATCCCGGTATCGGATGCCAGTCAGGTTACCCTGTACATGATACAAGGGTGTTCTGTGGTGAAGGCTGAAGGCCCCCAGACCATTACAGAACCTCCACCAAAGGCCACCTTTTCTTGGACAGTGGCGTCAATAAAGCGTTGCCCTGGGCGCCTCCAGACCCTCAGTCGGCCGTCGTTGTGGTGAAGGGTGAAGCGTGATTCATCACTGAACAGGACCTGGGACCATTGCTGACGTGTCCACCTCACGTGACGTGCGCAGAAGGCGCGGCGTGCTGCCCTATGGGCTGGAGTTAAGCGTGGCCGTACTGCTGGGCGACGAGAACGGAGATTAAACCCATGTAGGCGGTTCCGTATGGTCTGCTGGCTGATGTTGATGTGAGTGTGTGTGTGTGTGTGTTTTCATCACGTTTTTAATAAAAAAAATATAGAGATTACAAAAGCGCATAAAGGGGACAGTGCGCCAAGTCATATGTACATTGACATCATTTCTGTAAGTTAATGGCATATGTCCAAAAGAGTTTTTTCAAAGCAAAAAAAAAGCAAAACAAACAAGATATACATAGACACGTACATAAGTTTAGACGACAGAAAAAAAGTGGGAAAGGAAAAAAAGAAAAAAGAGTGACATCATCTTTTGCGAGATTTAACTTTTTGCTTCTCCTCCTTCCTCACTCTCTCCATTTCAGAGGGAGGTTGTGGAAAAAAGGAGACTGGGCATATGGAAATGTGTATTAGATCAAGATCTTAAAGAAGTGTTTTCTTAAAGAATCATTGGCCTATAGTTGTTCCATGCAGCATGAAAATGATTTAGATTGTTGTTGACTTTAGCATTAAACAATTCGATTTTATATCTATTGCTCAACTGGCTCTGAAAAATTGAAGCATTTGGTCTACGTGTTTCGATTTTGCACTTATATATATGAAATTTAGCTAGCATAATAATAAAATAAAAAAACTGTCTCTGTTTTCACACGTTGATCTATTCCAAGAATAACGATATCTCGTGTGATTTTGATGTTAGTTGTGTTTCGGCATTTTTCATTAATAACTTTTCAACTTCTTTCCAAAACGTTTGAGCGTGGTTACACATCCATAAAACGTGTTGGATCGAATCTCTCTCTTCGTTACAGAAAGTACAACTTGTCGTGTTTGTTAGGCCCATAGCATTTAAGACAATATTTGTACCAATACTTCTGTGTATGATTCGAATTTGTAGCCATTTTAATTTTATATCCTTGATTTTGTGGACATGAGTAAATACTTTATTCCAATGGATTTCAGAATTCAGTTTGTTTAGCCATTTGGAGCAGCAATTTGGCTTGCGCTCATCTCGAATGAAAATTTCATAGAACCGTTTGGCTCCTTTATTTTCTTTCATAATAATATTCAAAGCCTTTAGTGTGTTATGATTTATGTCTGTGTTATTATCTATTTTGATACCCGTTTTCCTTATGAATTGTTTCATTGAAGAAATCCATCCATTGTATGAGATAAAATCAATGGCGTAGTCAACATTAATGCCAAATTTTCTAAAGCTCATAAATTGTCCATTTTGTTTCAGAAAGTGTTTTATTGCGAATATTCCTTTCTCAATTAACTTATTTTGCTTGATAACCGCATTTCCTACTTTTATCATATCATTGTAAAATACGGGTTCAACAAGTAGTTCATTTAATGTCTCAGGTGTCACACACAGACAAAATTCCCGATAGGCTGTAAACGTGTCTTTCCAAAACAAATTAATACTTGTGTATCCAGAACCGTACCCTGGTCCATAATTTCCGATTCTAGCACTGAAAGGGTATATTTTTAAAACGATGTTCTTCCATTTATGATTTGTGGTTTTAAGTTTCTTTATCCACAGAAGTTTCAAAGCATTAATGTATTTTGTTTATATCAGGTATGTGTAAACCACCTTGTTTCACAGTCTTCACTGTTGTTTTCCTGCTTATTCTATCTTGTTTGCCATTCCAAACGAAGCTGAAACACATCTTTTGAAGTTTTTGAATTAAAAGGTCAGGAGGGTTAGGTAGCAAAATCCAGAGGTGTATAAGTTTTGATAGAATAAGGGACTTGAGAACAGCAACTCTTCCAACTGGCGTTATACTTCTCTGAGACCAAATTTTGAATAATGTTTTAACTTCCGAAAATTTATCATTATAATTTAAGTTTTCACATTCTTTTAGGTCTTGAGTGAACCAAACACCCAGTATTTTGAATTTAGAAGGATTCCATATCATTTTCAGATGAGGACAGTATCTTTTTTTCAAGTTTTTATAACACCCTAGCCATATTGATTGCGTGTTTTCATTATTCAAGAGTAGGCATGAAATTCTGCCAAACGTGGTGAGGACATTTATAGATCGTTCAAATGAAGTTTTGTCACCAATGTTTACTAGCTGAGTGTCATCAGCGAACTGAATTATTTTGTGTTCTATATCATTTATTTTTATACCTTTTATGTTCTTGTCTTCCTTTATCATTATCGCTAGAATTTCTGTAGATATTATGAATAGGTAAGGAGATATAGGGTCTCCCTGTCTACACCCTCTTTCTATTTTAAACCATTGTGAAGTCTGGCCATTTACAGTGACTGTTGATTTAATATCCTTATAGCAAGTCTCTATCCAATGGCATATACTGTTACCAAAACCAAAAGCCCTTAGCACATTAAACATAAAATCCCAGTCGAAGGAGTCGAAGGCTTTTTCAAAATCTATAGATAGCAACAGACCAGGGAGATTTCTTGCATTTACGTAATTAATCAAATCATAAATCAGTCTAACATTGTCACCCATATATCTGTTAGCCATGAAACCTGTTTGGTCTTCACTGATGATAGAAGGTAAAACATTTCTGATTCTCTTGGAAATACACGATGAAGCTATCTTGTACACTACATTTAGGAGGGAGATAGGACGCCAGTTTTTTTTTTACAAATTCTTTGGGTTTATCACCTTTTGGTATAGAAATAATCAGTCCCTCCTTTTGTGTGGCCGAAAATTCTCCATCCCTATACGATTCATTTATAGATCTTACCACCAGTGGGCCAAGTATTTTCCAAAAGAACTTAAAAAATTCGGCACAGAACCCATCTGTACCTGGGCTTTTGCCATGTTTCATATTTTTTAAAGCTACACTTGCTTCTTCTAAAGTGATTTCCCCTTCCAGCATTTGTTTATCATCTTCAGATAATTTTGGAATTGTTTTGACAAGGTTTTTTATTTCGCATTTTTCAGTTACCTTTTTCTTATATAAGTTTTCGCAGAAAGTTTTAACTTCGTTTAAAAGACCTTTCTGTTCTTTTATTACTTCATCATCTTTGGTCACTAGTCTGGTCATTTGTTTACTAATATAATTTCTTTTTTCCAGGTTACAAAAGTATTTCGAGATTTTTTCACCATCTGCGATCCATCTCGCCTTTGACCGTAACAGTACACCTTCCATTTTCTGTTCCCTGATCGCTCTTAATTCTTGATTTTTTTCTTCAATCATTCTTATTTCATCTTCTCCTTTATTTTCTATCCTCTCAAGATTCTTTATATTTTTGGTGATTTCGATTTCTTTTTCTGATGTTTTTTTCTTTTTCATTGTAGCGTAGGCTATTGATTTACCTCTTATTTTCATTAATAGGAAATCTAGGAAGACTTTGTCTTTTAATTTAAATTTGAGTCCAGATTTTATTAACTCAGACAATACTGATTGATCTTGTATTACTGATTGATCAACTGCGTGTTCTTTTATCACATTTAGAATAAATTCATTAATTTCATCGACATACTGTTTATCCTTTAGTAGAGATACATTAAATTTCCAGAATCCTTTAGATTTTTCACCTTTACTGAATTTCAAACATAATGTAACCATCGAATGGTCAGATCGATAACCTGGTTCAATATCGGAATTTTCATAATGAGAAATAAGATACTCGGATAGTAAAAAGAAGTCTAATCGACTTTGCTTAAGTGGAGTTCGTTTACGCCAGGTATATCTCCTACATTCCAGATTCTCTTCCCTCCATATGTCTGCCAACCCAATTTCTTCTGTCATGTTTATGAGTTCTTCTCTTGCTTTCCGATTATTATCGTGTACATAATTGTGACAGTCAAGATGGGGATCCATTGTGATGTTCCAATCACCCACACAAATAATATAATTGGTATCGTAACTCCTTATGTTTTCCTTAAGCGTGCTGTAAAATAGTGGATCATCTTTATTAGGCCCATACACATTAACCAGGAGAAAGTCTTTTTCAAATGCACTAAATGCTACATTTATGAAATTACCGTCTTTATCTCGTTGGACATTTGTTATTTTAAATTCAAAATTATTTGAAAACAATACCGCTACACCTCTGGAATTTGACCGATATGAGGCAAATAAGCATTTATAGCCCCATTCTGCAGTTACGTATTTCTCAAGTTTATTGGTAAAGTGAGTGTCCTGTAGACAGTAAATTGAATAATTTTGCTGTTTTAAATAGTGAAAGATATACCTACGTTTATGTATGTCGCCTAGACCTTGACAATTTAAGGACGCAATAATTAGACTATCCACGGCGATTCAAAAACAATTCAATTATACGAAGCATAGAACAAAACAGGTTAACACGATGGAAAAACAAGAATGAAGCCCAGTTCTTCCATAAATCACAGCTTATATAACAATAATCCTCATTGAATACATTGACGCACTGCTTCCCACAGTCTGTTACACAGAAACACATATTAACAAATACAAACATGAAAAAAGTGAACATAATCTCTGCATGAGAGATCTGAAAAATACGTAAAAAAGATGTCATAATCAACTTGACCACCGCAAGCGAGCACCGAGTGCAAATGACTTTAAAAAAAAAAAAAAAAAAAAAAAAAAAAAAAAAAGGGGGGGGGGGGGGTTGCTGATTGTGTCGACCGACGTTTCAGAAGAAAAGAAGAAAGAAAGGGTCGAAAAATAGGAATTATTCTCATTACAGCCCGAAAGCTAACACGAAGAAAAAAAAAGTCCCCAAGTAGAATGTGAAAGGCAACGCAAAGTAGACATGAATGGACACGATGAATTATGAAAAAGAAAGCAGACCGAGGTCGGGTGAGGACTGGGCAGATGAGCCAGGGGGTGGTGTAACTACGGTCCAGGTTGTAAAAATAATAATAGGGGGGAACACACACACGCACGCACACACACACATACACACACACACACTTACTCGATCAAAACTAAAAGATCATCGAGGGTGTGTCGACTCTCCAAAACTTAACCATAGTTATAGATCCACGAAAGTGCGAAGAGCCGGGAGGGTGTTGGAGGAGAGAGGGACGCGGGAGGTGGAGGGGGCAGGGGGGTGGAAGGGAGGGCCACCAGGGAAGGAAGGGGCCATCAAAAAAAAAAAGTGTTCCTTTTGTGTATAAAAAGAAAAATAATAAAGGCAATAATCAGAAAAAAAGGAAGAAAAAAAACCGAGTGTCATACCTTGAGATACAAGCTGTTTTTCTTTTGACTAACGTGTGAGAGAGAGACGGAGAGATACAGAGAGAGAGGGAGAGAGAGAGGGAGCAGTTGAAGAGCGTGTGTTTCGTTTAATTTGGAAAAAAAAAAAGAAAAAAAGAAATCAACCTACAAGGCCAGCCTGCTCCCTCCCAATTCATGACATGAGTATTTCTCACTGCAGGAGAGGCCTCCAGTAGGCAGGAGTTGAGTATTCACTCGCGCTGGATTGTTTGCCTGATGTTGATGTTAGTAACCACCCTGAACTGCCTTTGAAAGATGCTGGAAAAGGCTGTTCTTGTCTGCAGGGCTTGTCGTTCAATGAGACGATCGTGACGCGGGGTTGTCTTCTTCGGTCGACCAGATCTGCGTCTTTCATGGACAATCCCAGTGGCTGTGAAGCGTTGAATCAGTCGGACAATGACCGAGATGGACACATGAAGTCGCCTGGCCACTTCTCGCTTGGGAACACCATCTTGGAACCATGCAACAGCTCGTCCCCTATCCAACTCGCTTAATTTTCGTCGTGGAGGCTTTGTCAGATCAGGCCTACTACTGGTGGAATGTCTTCTTATAAAAGCCAAGCGAGCGACAGCATCTCACTCATAAACAGCAGTGCTTGCACGTGCATAATGGTTTTTCCATCTGGCAAATGCAATGTGTTCAGGCAGAACGGTCCAAAACAAGGTCATTTTTCGCAAGTTTCCGCTTTTCCGTTTGCGGCCCAGCTCAGTAGTAGAGAATCTCGTGCAATTTTCGCACTAACACAACATCGCCCACTCACAGCTGGACAAGAATTCATGACAATTTGGCTGGACTAAGAAATAAATAACAGTACGAACTGAGTTTATTACGCACCTGTTTTCAATTACCGATCCTTAACTTTTTGTGCGTAGTATATCATGTGCCTGTCCTGCCGCACAACAGCAGCCCGCAGTCCTCTCCACAGACACACTACCATAACATTTATTATTTAGCTCACGTATTGGTTAAGGCTGTTTTCTCTTTTTCCCTTACCTTAATTAACTATTTTCTTTTCCTTTGTCAATCTATGCTGTACCCACTTATCTATCCACTCTTTTTTTTTACTCTGGTTTTCTTCCATTATGTACAATACCTTTGTTGTATATATTTCTCTTCTTTCTTTCCTCCGCGCGAGCGCGCGCGCATGTGTGTGTGTGTGTGTGTGTGTGTGTGTGTGTTGTGTGTGTGTGTGTGTGTGTGTGTGTGTGTGTGTGTGTAGTACTGCTAGCTTTTTACTTTTTGATCGTTTTTTAATCCTTTTCACCTAGTAGTAGTACAAGTTGTCGTAATGATATCATAATCATTATTAGTAGTTGTACAAGTTGTCGTAGTAATGTCATTATCATTATCAGTAGTAGTACAAGTTGTAGTAGTACTATCATTTTCATTAGTAGTAGTTGTACAAGTTGTAGCAGTACTATCATTATCATTAGTAGCAGTAGTACAAGTTGTAGCAGTACCATCATCATCGTTAGTAGTAGCAGGACAAGTCATAGCAGTACTATCATCATCATTAGTAGTAGCAGGACAAGTCGTAGCAGTACTATCATTATCATTAGTAGTAGCAGGACAAGTCGTAGCAGTACTATCATCATCATTAGTAGTAGCAGGACAAGTCGTAGCAGTACTATCATCATCATTAGTAGTAGTAGTACAAGTTGTAGCAGTACTATCATCATCATTAGTAGTAGCAGGACAAGTTGTAGCAGTACTATCATCATCATTAGTAGTAGCAGGACAAGTTGTAGCAGTACTATCATCATCATTAGTAGTAGCAGGACAAGTTGTAGTAGTACTATCATTGTCATTAGTAGCAGTAGTACAAGTTGTAGCAGTACTATCATTATCATTAGTAGTAGTAGTACAAGTTGTAGCAGTACTATCATCATCATTAGTAGTAGCAGGACAAGTTGTAGCAGTACTATCATCATCATTAGTAGTAGCAGGACAAGTTGTAGCAGTACTATCATTATCATTATTTACAGACCATTGTCTTCGTCGGCATCCGACGGACTGCAACCAGTAGTACTATTGCCGTGTTATGATTAATTCCGTCATTATCGTTAGTAGTGGTCATGTTATCATCATTTTCATTATCATTATCAACATCAACACTTTCATCATTCATACTATGTGATGAACTTTATTCCATTTGCATTTTCTTAATTTCTATTCAATAGCATATTTGTTATATTGTATCTATCTTTCCCATACCCTGTGTCATTGTCATCATCAACATTATCATCATCATCATTATTATCACTAATATCATCGTCATTTATTATTATTATTGTCATTATTGGCATTTCTTACATTCTTTCTTGCTACCTTTCCTGTTCTCCATGTCTTTTTTTCTTCTCTTTCTTCTTTTTCTACCTCTCCTTTATACTGCTACTACTGCTATCACTACCATGACAAGATTGTTATTACTATCGTCTCATTTCTTCCGTCCTCTTGTTCTACTGGTATCTTTATCACTAACATTACTATTTCAATTATTGTCAGTGTTGGTATTATCATTATCATCATTATTATTATGATTGCTGTTGTTGTTGATATTATGATAATGACATTATTTTCTTTATTTCATTATCATCATCATTATTATGATTATTTCAACAACAATCATAATAATAATAAAGAATCGAGGATCAAGAGGAGACAATACGGGATGTTGTTGTTGTTACTGTTGTTGTTATTACTGTTGTTGTTGATATCATCATATCAACAACAACAGAAAAGAAAAAGAAAAGAAAAAGAAACACCCCCAGGTGAAGACAGTGCTTCTCTGGGTCCTCCCAGCACCTTCAGGTGTTTCTTTTTCTTTTCTTTTTCTTTTCTGTTGTTGTTGATATGATGATAATGGTATTATTTTCGTTATTTCATTGTCATTATTATGATGATTTTATCCCGTATTATCTCCTCTTGATCCTCGATTACGCAGTTAAGCCATTCACCAATCCAGCTTTGGCATCCAGTGCCAAGAGATCAGCGACTGACAGTTCGTCCTTCGTTCTTCATTCATTGTGGGTCTGGAATGCTATTCGCCTTGTTGGGGTCGGAATAGCTCAGTTGGTAGAGCGCCGGACTCGTGATCCTGGGGTTGCGGGTTCGAATTTCAGTACAGGGGGATTTTTCCCTCGCTCGGAATTAACATTGCTTCTGACTCCATTCCCGCACAGTCCTTCGAATGAGACGATAAACCGAGGTTACGTGTGTGAACGCACGCACAACATCTTGCACACACGTCAAATCCCATCACCAACTTTCGGAAGAGAAGGCCAGTTTGGCCGTTGGTATGGATGACGCGTTACACATAGCATGCACCTTTCCCGAAGATGGAGTATTTGGCTGCCTTAATGGCGGGATGAAAAACGGCCATACACACAAAACTCCACTGCCTGTCTATACAGGCAGTGTCCGCAGGTGTATCAGCCTGCGTACGCAGAAAGAAAGAAAGAAATTCGCCTTCCATACAGAACACCACATAGGTCGGAAAGACATCTGTTTGTTGATTCTGTCGTCTGACGGCTGCGTCATTGTGTTGTTGCTGTGTTTCCATTTCCGCCTACACTCACCGCACTTTGAAACCAACGCCTTTCATTGGATGGAGTTCTGTTGGCACATCTTGAAGGCATTCCTCACACACACACACACACACACACACACACACACACGTGAACACACACACACACACACACACACACACACACACATACCACACACACACACACACACACACACACACACACACACACACACACACACACACAGAAGAGAGAGGAGAGAGAGAGAGAGAGAGAGAGAGAGAGGAGGAGAGAGAGAGAGAGAGAGAGAGAGAGAGAGAGAGAGAGAGAGAGAGAGAGAGAGAGAGAGAGAGAGACAGACAGACAGACAGACAGACAGAGACAGAGAGAGGCTCGAAAAGATTAGTCTGCCTCTCTACCTAGCTTAATCAGACCGACGGGGGCGTGCTCCTATGTTTGTGTGCTATGTTTGTTTACCCGTGGCGTTGTTAGTGACGGCCCATTCTGGCCCGGGGGGTAAGGTCTCGAGGGGAAGGCGTCACTGAACGCTTTGATTTCTCGCCGCAAACATTCTGTCGCCGAAAAAGAGCTCGCCAATTTAGCAACAAAACGTTCTGCTCAGGCAATCTTCCGTACTGCTTCCCCACGTTCCTCCTCCCCCCCCCCTCTCCACCACCACCACCACTCCCCTCTCTCTTCTCTCCTCCACTTTCATCCGAACCCCCACCCCCACCCTCATCCGTCCCTTCTACCCCTCCTTTTTCCTCTTTTCCTCTCACTCGCACGTCACTTCTCTAACTTCTAAAATATCAAACTTTCACTTTCAGTTTTACATGTAGGTGATGATAGTCACGACCAAACCTTTTGTCTTGCCCTACGTCATTGGCCTCCAATCCCCCCCCACCCCCTCCCCATCCTCCCCCCACCACCACCCACCCCAAATGGGAGAGTCTACGAAAACAAGAGCAACCCCTACAGACTCTAAAGAAGTTGAATCCAACAGCTAGGGGCATTCAGTCCAAACTCGAACCCGATTTCGCTGCCCATCCTTTGACTCACGAGCCGTCCTGGTGGTGAAGGGGTGTAGTGGGGGGTGGAGGGTGGTGGGGGTGGTGGAGGGGGTGGGGGTGGGTGGGTGTGTGTGTGTGCAGATCGTCTGCCTCTTGTGGGAAAGTTGATCATCCCTGTCTGCCTCCTAGCCCATTAGGAGGAGGGGTGGTGGAGGAGGAGGGAGGGGGAGGTTCACCCTAAATGCCATCTTATCTGAGGGACATCTTCACACCATCAGTCGATATTTCACCGGCCTTCAGCTGAACTGAGGTTGCGTCTCTAGAGGGGAGGGTGGCGTGGGCTTGAAGAAGGTGCATGCCTGGCTGGCTGGGGACGTGACGCCTCACTGATTAATTTAATTAAGGGGTGAAGCCGAAGCGATCATGCAACGCGTTGGTCGCGTTTCCAGCGAAGCGTGGCCCAAAGTTATTGAAAGCGTTGTCATTGTGGCATTCGCGTATACTTGCCATGTCCGCTGTTTGTTAACACGCATGGACACACACACACACACACACACACACACACACGCAAACAGATCTGTAAATTGGTGGTGAAGACAGTTAATTGTACACTTTACTTTTGAAGACCATTTTTTTTTCCTAATTGGTTTTGAAAAATCATCATCATCATGACACACACACACACACACACACACACACACACACACCATAAAAGGACTACTATAGTGAAGATCAAGAATGTTATGTGATCTATACTGGACTAGACCTAACACCAGCTGGCGTGACCACGCAGAAGCGTGTTCGCCGACACAATTCTACGTGTCAACACGACTTCTGTCCACCAGCCATTTGTTTTGTTGCGGCCCGTGGCCGATGCATCGCCAGGAGTTCTCAGTCCGACTGTCTGAGGTACCATTCTGCAGCTACCAATCATTCAGCTGACGTCCGCAGCATTTGGCCATCAGTAGAAGATCTGTGTGGAAGTGAAAACAGTCTGCAAAACTACCAGTTTATGATCTCTATCTGTCTGTCTGTCTGTCTGTCTGTCTCTCTTTGAGAGAGAGAGAGAGAGAGAGAGAGAGAGGAGAGAGAGAGAGAGAAAGAGAGAGAGAGGAAGAGAGAGAGAGGGGGAGAGGGAGAGAGAGAGAGGGGGAGAGAGAGACGGAGAGAGGGGGAGAGAGAGGAAGAGTGAGAGTGAGAGAGAGAGAGGGAGAGAGGGAGAGAGAGAGGGAAGGAGAGAGAGAGAGGGAGAGAGGGAGAGAGAGAGGGGGGGAGAGAGGGAGATAGACAGGGAGAAAGAGAGAGAGAGAGAGAGAGAGAGAGGAGAGAGAGAGAGAGAGAGAGAGAGAGAGAGAGAGAGAGAGAGAGAGAGAGAGAGAGAGAGAAATTGTTTATTATTAATCACGGACTCGAATGGACGACTTCCCAGCTCACAACTAGCATTGCTAACGGCTGCACTACGACAGCTTGGCACTGTGTGTGTGTGTGTGTGTGTGTGTGTGTGTGTGTGTGTGTGTGTGTGTGTGTGTGTGTGTGTGTATTCCTCTCTCCGACGCCATCATGTCGTTGCTGTTTGTTTTTTCTAGGAGAGGCTGTCAAAGACATCACAGGGATCACCCAGATGGTTTGCACTGTAGCGAGAAAAATGGCTTTTGAATGTTATAGCATACGCGAAGTCTTCTTCTTCTCTTTTTCTTCTTCTTCAAAACGACTCCCGCAACAGGTGGGAATAAGTACACTCCCTGACCCCAGTGCTGACGAACAGATGGTCAGCTGGGACGCGAACGACCTATTAGGACGGCTGGGACACGGGATTTGTACAAATCCGAGAGTGAGAGTGTAGAATTAATTAATTGAGTCGCCAAATCTTGTAAACTAAGTTTCCGATTGGTAGAGAATTTCGTGTTCTCTCAGAATTTTTTTGCGTGGCCTAATCTGAATTTTGTGTTGAAGTATACAGATAACAGTCATGAATTTTGTGTGGTCTAATCTGAATTTGTGTTGAAGTATATAGATAGCAGTCATGAATTTTGTGTGGTCTAATCTGAATTTGTGTTGAAGTATATAGATAGCAGTCATGAATTTTGTGTGGTCTAATCTGAATTTCGTGTTGGAGTGTACAAATACTAACAGCTCTTTAGACCAATCAGACGACGTTTATGTTTTTTGTTTGTTTGTTTTTGTTTTTTGTGTTGTTTTTTTTGGTGCGTAGGAATGGAAATAATGGCTGATACTAATTAGGAAATACGTCCGTTCTGACCCCTTTAGCCCCTAAAGACAACATTTCTTTTTTCTTTATCTTTCTTTTCATTTCGTTTTCTTTCGTTCTGTTTCTTCTTATATCATCACCATTATTATTATTTTTGTTGTTGTCGTTTTTATTTATGGAAGACGAAGAGTCTGAATGAGAAACCAATGTTTAAATTTTGTCTGCGTTTTTCGTCTGTGTTTCCGTATATTTATATATATTGATATACCTGTCGGAATACATGATTTGCCGAAGTCTATGAACTGTTTTCCGAATGGCAGTGGAGAGAGCGGCCTCATTTACCAGTTGGCTCAAACACTCTTCGTTGAGGGAAACAAAATGGCGGCGATTGTTGTCAAATTCCATTTTGATGTCGTAACCATTGTATTGGACCTATTATGACGGCCTGAATTACTTTCGAGTTGTTAATAACGTTGCTAACGTTTGCCGAAACCAATGCAAGCAATCAAAACCGCAAGTGGCCCGTTCCATTACATGAGATTCTTACTAAATAACTGAAACGTACACTTGTTCGACTTTGAAAATGTTTTTGCTTAAATTGGAATTAAAAAGTCTACATTATCATTAATATGCTTTATTAGCTACACGAATGGATCTCTCTCCTCCCCCTCTCTCCCTTTCTCCCCCCTGTCTCTTTCTTTTTTAATTGAAAGTTAACATGAATAAAAGTAACATAATTATATTTCGGAAGGGAGGTTATTTAAGTGTTAGAGAACGATGGGTCTATGATGGCGTGGTAATGCCTGTAGGCAATGTTCACTGTCCAGGACGGGAAAATTGTGATGGCATTGCTTAAGTGCACTAAGTTGATGTACCACTAGTCAGGCTTAACACACCAAGGTTATCTCTGCACTCACACACGCACATGCACACTCATGCACCCACCAAACATTCACCTCTCTCTGGGAATGGGACGTCATGCTTTCGTTTCTCTCCTGACACGACTGAGAACACGAAATACAGTTTCTATGTTACTTACAATTACACATGAAAAATCCAATTACACAAAATGGAATAAACAAAACATAAAAGATCAATACTTCCAAATCCCGGGTTACAATAAAATAGCTTCTTACCTGGCCAGGTTCACACACACACACACACACACACACACACACACACACACACACACACACACACACACACACACACACACACACACACTTGCACACCACACCACAGTTCTCGAACAAGTCACTTCAAGTTTTCTTCAGCACTGGGTGATGGTGACGCCTTGGTTGACTGGCACCAGGTTCCAGGTGGTCTCCGTGGTCGTCTCTGGGAACTCGACGTAGAAATCTTCTTCTTTGTCTCTTTCACACACCCCTGGGTTTCACACTCAGTCTTTCTTTCTCAGCTTGTGTTTTTCACCTAAGACTTTGCCGTCACTTCTGTCGCCCAGACCACGTTTCTTTTTCGACCCTACTCTGTCCTGCTCACTCTTCTCTCTCTCTCTCTCTCTCTCTCTCTCTCCTCTCTCTCTCTTCTCTCTCTTCTCTCTCTCTCTCTCTCTCTCTCACTCATCTGTTCTTCTCTCTCCCATGGTGTTCTTCTCTCCGCCGTGATATTGTTCTAACTCAGTTTATATAGGGATGGATACAAAGGATTTCCCTTTGGGCCATGCCTTTGTCCATGTTGCTTCTGTACCACCTTGTTCACACGTACACTGAATTCCCCTCTATCGACATTCTTCCACACATCAGAATTTACACACATCCCTACCAAACTGCTTAGCAAACAACCACTTCACACCAAATGGACACTGGAATTTCCCACTGACTCCGGGAGCCACTTAAAGGTCTGCTTTAGAGGTTTTTGATAATTGGTCAGCTTATGCAGAAATATGAAATGTTTGATAAATTGGTAAAATAAACATCCGATTCGCTCCGATCACACGAAATCGATCCGCGAAAGTGGGCATTTTCACCTGTAATCAAAAAAACGGGAGGTAATCAACTAAATCTTGGCATGGCTTAACTGCTCTTGGATGTGACGTCACATGATGGTTAGCGACGACGACAGAAAGCGATTCTGATGGTTCTTGCACAATCTCGCTCGGTATTTAATTATCATGTAAAAGCAGTGACTATGATGCGACAGCCAATGTGACTCTAGGGATGTTTCTGCAAGGCCTGTACCTTATCAGTTTGAACGCTAAGTTCTTTTTACCACGTCAGTTCAGTTCCAGCTGGACGCCTGAACACAGCATTTCCCAAGGCGTACGGACTTTACCGAAGTCTCGGGGGAGGCTACCGACCGACTTCTTGATTCGATCACGCGTGGACGGCGAGTGGAGATTCTCCTTCCTCAAGCCTTAACGTGTTCATTCAATTTAACAAGTGTGATCTGTCCATAGAAAAGAACAGAATAAACATGCGACTATCGTACTCATATGTACGAGCTTACCACTCCGCCTTCAAAGTATACGCACACAATGCAGACGAAGTTTTGATCCACTCGAACGGGTCGGCAATTGTCGGATAGCTCGTTTCCGCGGTCCAGCGGGAAAATGACGTGGTAAAAAGAACTTTAGCTGCCCGGCATGGTTGCACGAACCGAATCCACTTCTTTCGAGTATCTGGATCAGATGGAAATGTGTGCAAAGAATATCCGTCTCTGCTGAGCTGCTGCACTCGCCTACAGCACAATATCTGCCACCCCCTCGTGACTTTTTAGGCAACTCGTGTTGATTTCATTTGGGCGTTGGCTTGTTGTGTAGGTCGCGGCTGATGGCCGGTCCATCAAGTGACGTCACGGTTTTCGGTTACCGCGCGGGTTTGAACAGGTGTGCAAAAGTCGTTTTTTTATCTATTAAATTCTTCCGGCGATTTTTTTTGAAAAATGAATACCATACTGTAGTTATATGACATGTAGACCTGTTTTTAACAAATTATCGAAAATCTCTAAAGTAGACCTTTAACACAGTAACCATCCTAGAGAAAGCTAGGACAACAACGTCCACACGCATTCAACCAGCCTAACAAAGCATCAACACAGTGCCCCACGGCAATACCCATTGAACAAGGCCAAGACTCCTGTTCTTTAAGGTCTGTTTACAAAGCAACTTCAGCTGACTGAGTTTTTAGCGACACTTGATGCTCGAGGTCCTGGTGGTTGAATTTTCCTCCCTTTCGCTGTCGGAAAGGTTCGAACTCGGGAGGGTCCTCACTCACTACCTTAGGTGCCATCTATCACGTGAAAATTTAAATTTTACCGGGCCCACTTCAACCTCTTGACACAATTTGGCCGTATGCGCTAGGTGAGGGCGTACTGCTAATCGGTCACCTTGTTCTCCATCCGCGAGACAATTCTTGTCGTGTCAAGCGCTTAACGCCTTTGTGAGAGGTTTCGCTCCCTTGACAGACACAAGTATTTGAGATATTCATCTCCACTCGTCTGAGTTTCACTGCTGCTTGTAAAGATCTTGCCAGTCGAGTGAAAAATGCATTGTTGTGTATAGTTCAGAAGCTACATGTTCTAAAAAATGCTTTGAACTGTTTATAAAAACTCCTGATAATTATACGTGTCCAACCAGTGCTGCTATGCAGATGAGTAATACGGGGTCAGACCAAGCTGCTGTTCATTGTGAGTCAGTTCATTTATTTGATCTTAAAAAGTGTTAAGTTGTAGATCTGTGTGCTCCCAATGATCTGGTATATGGTGAAACAAACACTGATCAAGTATATGGTGAAACAAACAATGATCTAGTATATGGGGAAACAAACAATGATCTAGTATATGGTGAAACAAACAGATTTCCCACGTATGTGGATCTGCGGTTAACTGCCTTCGATATTGGTTTCAGCTGTTACATATGGATGAACATAGGTTATTACCTAATGTAGCGTATAAAATGGTGTATGATTTAGATGCTAGGGGAAAGAAGAACTGGGTTATCAAATGCGAGTGTTTATTTACATAGCATTACAATGATTTTGATGACGTGTGCTTAAATCAAGATGTGGGAAATGAAAATAGCTTTATAGCAATGCTCCGTCAGCGTTTGACCGACTGTAAATAGCAAAACTGGAATGACCATAATTATTTACACTGGTGAAAGAGTTAGTTGTAGAGAATGTTTTGTAATACCCATGACGTAAAGCAATATTTGAAAACAAATATGGACCGAAAGACTGGGTATATCTGATTTGAATGTACATCGATGTAGATATAAATCTTGTGATGAGAGCGATCTGATGTGTCCATTATGCCAGATGTCTAAAGAAGATGAGATACACTTCGTTCTTTGTTGTCAAAGGTTGAAAGAAATTTGAGAAAAATTTCTGGAGCCTGAATACTATCGAGAACTTTGTTTATTTAAACTTAGTTCACTCGTGCTGTTACGGATGGAGTGCGCTGCGTGTTTTGTTGTCTGACTCTCGCTCTCAAAAGTCTGGATGCGTGTAATGATTATTCCCTACGCACATCCACACCACGCGAACATGGATCGCCAGGCAACACACAAGTTGGATGTTTTTTCTTTATATGCTGCCTGAACCATCAAAACATACATTGATATAAATTGGTACAAAATCAATACATACCACATGTCACGAGTATATCACGAGGCCTATGACGATTGACCCATCTAGGGTGGTGGAATTATTCATTTATTTATTGTCGTTGTTGTTGTCATGTATCCGTCCCTTAATGTGGCTTGTGGTGTGGTTGCACCTTAATGTAGCTCAGCTCAGGTTAGGTTTACTTTCTCTCTCTCTCTCTAATTTCACTGCCCGTGCAATTCATCCTGCAGGTTCACGGTGGCTGGCACTTTTCTCTTGAACTGGCTGTCTCTATCGGCCTCTCCACCTGTCTTTTTACCTGCCGCACGTGCAACATTCCCTCTTAGGCTTGAGGTATTCTCACTGTGACGTAGGGTGGCATGTTGGCTGCCATAGTTAGGCAGGTTTTTCTCTTCACTCGAGCGGAAGATGTCCCTGGGAGCGCCTGCTCCGGTTCTGGTTCTCTACCACTTCGTCGAAGGTACGGTCGGTACCTTCATTCCTACAGTCGGCCTGTACGGGAGGGACGTCAGTAGTAGGGTGAGGGACTTCTCACGCCCCAAAGCAGGAGCAGGAGCAGGAAGCAGGAGATGACGTCAGTGCCCTAGGGACGAATCACATGACAGAGGATGCTCGTGATGACATCGTGAGATCGATGTGACTTCCCATATTGATAGACCCTACGGGCGATTGCATAGCGCTGATGCAATCACTTTAAATAAATGTAAAGAAAAGGAAGGGCGACAACACACAAAACACATCATCAAAAAAAGATCTTCACTGATTCTCGAATGAAAACGCCTTAGGGGCGAATCACATGACACAGGCTCTTTGGTGAATGCATCGTGAGATTCGTATGTGCTCGCTATTAAAGAACCTAAGGCCGATCAAAACGCATGCACGTAAGTTATACGCCTGTCTGTCAACGTATGAAGAATATGAATATTGTTCTAACCATCGAACTGAATAATCGAACCTGGAAGGTTATATCAACGTATTCTCGCGTCAAAAAACAAGAAAAAAATCATGTTGCATCAGAGCATCATGATATTAGTGGAAATGACATATTTTCCCCCGTCCGCTGATCGTTCGAGCTATAAAACGGACTAAAGTTAAACCACAAAAAATGTAATGTTAACTTAGTCAGTCTTACAGAACGAAAGACCACCCAGGAAACACCACGAGGAGGTGGGGGACTGTTTCCCAAAAAATAATGGATTAAACAGCACACTCTGATACAAGAAATAAATAAAACGACTATTAGAACACTCATCAAGACCACAATCACGTTGGAACGCTATCATCCAAAAAAAAAGCTGCCAGGGAAGGGTCAACGAAACAAAAGTCATACAGGCGTAGGAAAAGTTGTGACACCGTCAGAAAGCGAGAACTCGTTTAATATAAAAAAAGGAAAGAGAATTGCGGCTTTGAGTGTACGTAAATATACATTTTCCGTCCGTTCTGAACCCTATGTTTTTTCCACTCCCACTCTCTTGCGTTTGAAGAACCTTTTGGTAGGTTTCCTTGGTGAAAGCGTTGTGTTTTTTACTCAACCCTTTACAACTGAGTTTGGTTTGTTCTGTCCCAGAACAGAAATAGGTTTTAGAACAGAGCCCCACAAAGAAATCTTCCGTGTATTCGACTTTGAACAAGCCGGGTGTCCGTTTGTCATATTTGGCACGAGCCAGATAATCGGCGCACTGTTTGGGGTCCCACGCACCCTCGGTGTTGTATCCAGTTTGAAAGAGTGAAGCGTGTCGTTGACAAGCTTGACTCGGAAACCACCGATTATACTCCGCGAAAAACTGATGTCGCATGGAGGGTCGTACGACTTGGTCAAACCTTCGACGACTGAGTGCCATGCACAGCGAATCCGTATCCATCTCCAAAAGTTGAAAATCTGATCTGTTGACAAATTTGTCCAAACAATCGTAATAAAAACTGCAACAATTCGCAACTTGGCATATTGTAGACGAAATAACCAATCTGGATCGGAGTGCCCAGTTGATCTTTTTTTTTTACTCATTTCCACTTCTACAACACCGCCACCTAGCTCGGTCAGTTTTTGAAACCGACTTTCATTGACGATTTGGGGGCTTGATCCATAATGAATGTCTCGGTGTTTGGCGATGTTAGTCAGCGTTTACATAAGCACTGTTGCCTAACAATTTGAAAGTTTCAGCCAAAATAGTCTGCGATGAATCCTTATCACCCTGTCTGCGTGCCTCAGACACCCGTTCACCAAATTCCTTGAAACACGGGTTGGGTGTGTACTCAATGACTAATGTGATGTTGGTCACAACAAGACCATGTTCCAAGTACCACTTGAGAAAAGGGGGTACACAACAACAGTTTTTTTGGCAAAGTAGCTCCCGACCAAAAGTACGACGTGGTTGACTGAGTAGGTTGTGTTTTTCGCATAGTCGCGCATGTACTGTCCTATGTGTTCTCTACCAAGAAAGGCGGTTTTGAAGATGGGTTGCAGTTCAGAAAAGTGTTCCTTGAGATGGTCTGGTACATAGATATCACATTCAATAAGACCAAACAGTCGATCGTCTTTGACAGCCTCCAAAATAGCTTTTTGCGTAATGGGTGATACGCCTTGAAACGGTGTAGTTGTAGGAAAACGAGTTTTCTACCAAGCGTTTAATCAGTGGATCTGTTGTTTTTGTTTTTGCCATCACACTCCCACATTTCTACCACAGTCACTCCCACATCGTCACGGAGATAATTGGTAATGTTTTGTGTGTTTTCTCTGAGTTCTGTCAGTGGTTTCTCGTTGAAGGGGTGGATCTCTTTGCCTCGAGTGAGCTCACAGTCATGACCGTGAAACAGACAGCCGTGAAACTGGTAGACAGTGTGGTTTTGCGCATCCCAACCATCGACTCGGATACGCCTGTGTCCTAAACTGTGTTCTTTGTTGTTGTACTTGTGTTGGATATGAATGTTGTTTGTGTGCATGAGCCACTCTAACCATTCTCGCGCTTGCCGACCATACACGTCCGTTTTTTCCGCCCGAAAGCCTGTCTCGCATCTTCTGATCGTGGGATGTTCAGTGGGCATGGTGTGCATGATAGCCCAGAGGTACAGCGCGTTGGCGTCATAACCTTGCACCAACTGAACGGGTTTGTCTGCCCTGCCACGAATAAAGGTCTTGTCTTGTTCATGGTATCTGTGGAAAATGATAGAAGGCCCACCGACAATGTTGTTACGCAGCAGCGTGTGTATGTCTTTTTGCCGTTCGCTGAAGAGAAAAGTACACTCAGGGGATAGTGTCTGAAACAAATATTTCAAAGTAATACCTGGAACAGAAACCCCGTCTTTGAGAAGATCGATACCTAAGCGTGAATACAGATCAATCTGAGCTTGGAGAGCCTGCAGAAAGGGTACCACTCTTTGTTGTTGTACCACACAAGAAAATCTTTTAAAGTGGTCATCTTGTTTTGTTCCACACCTTTTGACAGAAAGCGTATTGTTCGTCCGTGATGTTTTCGTTTTGAGTCGCTGAAGAAAGCAGAGTATGGTGGGAGACACCTGTCATTCAATTTGTCCAAACTTGTCATGTACTCGTAACAAAAGTACCCTTTAGGTTCCTCTACTCCAAACGCATCGAGATATTTAGAATAGCTGAATCAGGAGCTAAAAAATGGCAATGTCTAAAAACTTGAGCTTCTGAGTGCCATGCACATGTATTGATTGTTGCGCTTTATAACGTACTTAAACGCTCTAGAATTGGGGAGGTCTTGTTTTTGAAGCCAAACTCATCCTGTTGATTGTCATCATCCTCATCATCAACATCACTGTCCACCTGGATCAAACCCATCGGGACTTAGATGATCGTCCTCAGACAGGTTTATAAACATCTGAATCAAGTAAGGTTTGATGATGTTGAGGTCATAGTTGGAAGAATTGAACCCTACCACAGGGAGTTCATGCAGATAGTCATCTAATTTGTCTTTAAGCGATTTTGCGGGAATGTGACGCGTGTTTGTAGAGCCGTCATGGTCCTGCGTAGTTTAATGAGTGCATCTAATGTATGAACACATCCTCGAAATGTGTATGAAGGAGACAATAAGAGGCGTCTGAAACGTGTTGTAGATAGTCTATCATGCGATTGACCAATTGTTGTGGGTCACCGTCACTGACGAAACAGACAGCATCTTCAAATCCAGGTACATTAGAAGCGACAGACACGGAGAGCGGAACGTGTCTGGCCGTGTATGATGTGCTAGAGTGTGCTTGTTTCGTTGTGGTAGATCATTCTCTCAAAAAACGCCTCAAAGTCAAAAGTAGCCCTATAAGGAAACACAAAATCAGGGTCGACGGAAATACCGTACCCACAGAGTTCTTGTAACACTGATTCTGGAGGTGTGTATACTCCCCCTTGTACGTGTGTTTGGACTGACCGCCCTGACACGTGCTTTCGTGTTTCTTTAGTGTCCTTTTCGTGGGCCAGAGTTTTTGGCATTTGGAGCAAGCCAGAGCGTTGTCCTAACTTGTCAATATCAATGATATGCATAAAATGTTGTTTGTACTGTAACACTCTGATTGTGTCCGCGTGTTTGTAGTCCACTGCGGCGAACCGGGACAAGAAAAGGCGGTGACTGCGTTTCGTCATATTGAAACACATCTACATTGACCCGCAAGGCGTTTCCCAAACCCACTCTAGCTCTGACAGGGTGACGCCGGAAAATGTACGGGGGGTAAACGACACCGCCCACTGGTGAAAGAGAGCTTTTGTTGACTTTGGAGAGAGTGGAAAGATGCACCTCGGTGAGAGCGAGACAACGAAACAAACAAGCCCGTCTCTGTAAACGAAACCGTGGTGTTGGTCTCTTTTGAACAGTGTGTAGAAAAGGGTTGTTGGCGATGAAAGCGGGCAAACTATCGCAAACCACAGCCGATAGGAAAATCGGGTAGATGATACACGTAAAACGACGTAGACGCGATCGCTTGGACAGAGTAGCGAGAGTTGGGACGTTC
Source organism: Conus ventricosus (assembly GCA_018398815.1). Lineage (NCBI taxonomy): Eukaryota > Metazoa > Mollusca > Gastropoda > Neogastropoda > Conidae > Conus > Conus ventricosus. The sequence continues at coordinate 38,579 of JAFLJL010014479.1, read as the reverse complement.
TTTTTGAACGTGTTCCAAAATGTCATGATCATTTAATTCTGAAAGAAACGTCAAAAATCCTGTTTTGAGTTGATGAGTCTGGGTTGCTCCAGGGCGCTATGGTTGTTATGACAAGCGTGAAAAAAGGAAAAGTCCCCCCTCTCTTTGTGTTTTCAGTACAAAAGAATGAGAAAAGTTGATTTTGAAACGTGTGTTTTGTTCATGAAAAAGATCTAACAGCTGGTCATCCCACTCTGGAGCATCTGAAGAAGGGTCCCAAAACAAAGTATAGACAGACTGAATTTTTCCGGGGCGCTATGAGTTTTGATAGCGTTCCAATGCTTGTTGTAGATCTCTTTTACTTCAGGAGATAAATGGTCTAACAGCCGTTTTTCATTCGAGTGTGTGTTTAATATTTTGGGAGAGTGAAAAGACACACGTGTCTCACTCGCTCGTTTGCGCTTTCTTGTACTCGGAGCTTGAGACCCAGTCTGTGTTGACGTTGACGGCGGTGTTAACTGTCCACTGTCGTGAATTTCGAGGTGTTTGCGCAAGTACTCCTTGCGTGTAAAAACCGCGTTGCACACATGACAGACATGGTTAATTTGTCCCTCATGATGATTCCGGACATGACGGGTACGATTTGAATTGCGGTATAATACTTTACCGCAAACGTGACAGGGGAACGCAGCTCCTTTTTTATGTTTGGTTTTTATTGCTGCACTAGATTGTCCTTGCGACTAAACGTCATGTGGCATTCTGGGCAGGAAATGGCGGTAGCTGGATCCATTTTTTTTTCTGAAAAAAACAAACAAACAAACTTTTGACAAAAAAAAGTAACCATACATTGATCGAACTTGAAAGGAAATATCTTAATAAGCAGCGTTAACCATCAGACCAGTCATCATTACAGCCTGATGACTGAGGTATGCTGTGTCATAATTTAGCAACCTGAATGAATGTGTGTGTGTGTGTGTGTGTGTGTGTCATACAGTGTTCCATGACCTGAGTATTGAGGATTACTACCCGATTGCAGGTGACAATTACCGTGAAAGTGGTGTACCACCCATCACCACCACCACCATCACCAGTACCGCCAGCACCACCACCACCATCACCATCTCCATCACCGCCACCACCTCCGCCGCGCCGATACAAAGTTGTAAGTAATGGTGTTAATAAATGAAACAGATCAATATATTTTATAAAAAGATTTTTAAATAAAATAAATAAACAAAAGGTTGCTCGGTTTTTGTTTTCAGACACTGTTTACGGACGAGGGACCCTGGAGGACCCAATTGATATAAGCAAATGTCACAGTCCAACTGGGTGTGCCGAGTGAATTATTCTGTGTGGTGTGTGTTAAAGAGATTCATCATTCTTTTTTTTTTCGATACGGTAAATGAATGCGTGTTGAATGGTTTCGGGAAAGCGAGGCGTGCTCATGTTTGTGAGAGAGTAAAATAACTAGAAGGGAGTCTGTCATATAACACAAAGAGAGAGAAGAGGTATTTTGACTGTCAGTCATACTTCACACAAGATAGTCTCTCTGGAGGACAGACTAAGAGAGAGATAGGAAAAGACAGAAAGTAGGTGCAAAAAAATTAGTCATACCTCTCTCTCTCTGAAAGATAGTCGGATACATCACTTCGACACACTGACACTGGAAAAAGGAAGGAGTGAAAGACAGGCAAGAGACTGAAGCGTACACAGTTAGATCAGTCCCCCAACACACACCAGGCAGTCAAACGTGATCCCTTTTCACCAAGTTTTACTTATCCCATCAGACCAACAAAAAAATATATACAAGCGCGCATCGAAACAAACATTTGCAAAATGGTGAAATCACGCAAGAAAAAACTCTGCCGCCCCCCTCCCAACCCAATGTTCAACAGTCAGTTCAGCTACCTTTTTTTGTTGTTGCGAGAGCTAGAGTTGTACACTGGGTAGAGAGAGGTCCTTTCTGGGCAGGTAGTGATGCTAGGAAAGCACTGGCAAACAGGATATTGTTACTGTTTTTATAGAGGGTATCTGCACACGTTCCTTAATTCCCTGAGGGTCAAATTAACCGATTTAAAGGTTATTAACCCATTTTTTAAAAAAAGCTCTGTTGGGATTGGTTTAAATGTTATGACAGATCGTACATTAACCGAGTTACACATAGAGGAAGTAACCCAAAAAAAAGAAACAAAAAAATGTTGGGATTGCCACATGGTTGTGAAATAACAGACATTAACCCAGAAAAAAATATAGCCCCGAGTGGGTACACTTAAACAAAAACAAGGGAGTGTCACGAGGTTATGGAGGACATTAACCCTCAGGACAAAAAAATTATAGCTCCCGCACTTCATCAATTTAAAACAGAAAACAAGGGAGTGTCACAAGGTTATGGAAGACATTAACACAGTTAATCCAGAAAATAGCCTCGGGTGGGTACACTTAAGCAAAAAAACAAACAAAACAAAAGAAAACCAAGGGAGTGTCACGAGTTTATGGACGACATTAACCCAGTAAAGCCTCTTTTTTTCCTGATGTGGTACCCTTTCTGCAGGCTCTCCAAGCTCAGATTGATCTGTATTCACGCTTAGGTATCGATCTTCAAAAAGACGGGGTTTCTGTTCCAGGTATTACTTTGAAATATTTGTTTCAGACACTATCCCTGATGTGTACTTTTCTCTCTTCAGCGAACGCAAAATGACATACACACGCTGCTGCGTAACAACATTGTCGGTGGGCCTTCTATCATTTTCCACAGATACCATGAACAAGACAAGACCTTTATTCGTGGCAGGGCAGACAAACCCGTTCAGTTGGTGCAAGGTTATGACGCCAACGCGCTGTACCTCTGGCTATCATGCAACCCATGCCCACTGAACATCCCACGATCAGAAGATGCGAGACAGGCTTTCGGGCGGAAAAAACGGACGTGTATGGTCGGGCAAGCGCGAGAATGGTTAGAGTGGCTCATGCACACAAACAACATTCATATCCAACACAAGTAACAACAACAAAGAACACAGTTTAGGACACAGGCGTATCCGAGTCGATGGTTGGGATGCGCAAAACCACACTGTCTACCAGTTTCACGCTGTCTGTTTCACGGTCATGACTGTGACTCACTCGAGGCAAACAGATCCACCCCTTCAACGAGAAACCTCTGACAGAACTCAGAGAAAACACACAAAACATTACCAATTATCTCCGTGACGATGTGGGAGTGACTGTGGTAGAAATGTGGGAGTGTGAATGGCAAAAACAAAAACAACAGATCCCACTGATTAAACGCTTGGTAGAAACTCGTTTTCTTACAACTACAAAACCGTTTCAAGGCGTATCACCCATTACGCAAAAAGCTATTTTGGAGGCTGTCAAAGACGATCGACTGTTTGGTCTTATTGAATGTGATATCTATGTACCAGACCATCTCAAGGAACACTTTTCTGAACTGCAAACCCATCTTCAAAAACGCCTTTGTTGGTAGAGAACACATAGGACAGTACATGCGCGACTATGCGGAAAAACACAACCTACTCAGTCAACCACGTCGTACTTTGGTCGGGAGCTACTTTGCCAAAAAACTGTTTGTTGTGTACCCCTTTACTCAAGTGGTACTTGGAACATGGTCTTGTTTGACCAACATCACATTAGTCATTGAGTACACACCCAACCCGTGTTTCAAGGAATTTGGTGAACAGGTGTCTGAGGCATGCAGACAGGTGATAAGGATTCATCGCAGACTATTTGGCTGAAACTTTCAAATTGTTAGGCAACAGTGCTTATGGTAAAACGCTGACTAACATCGCCAAACACCGAGACATTCATTATGGATCAAGCCCCCAAACTCGTCAATGAAAGTCGGTTTCAAAAACTGACCGAGCTAGGTGGCGGTGTTGTAGAAGTGGAAATGAGTAAAAAAAAGATCAACTGGGCACTCCCGATCCAGATTGGTTATTTCGTCTACCAATATGCCAAGTTGCGAATGTTGCAGTTTTTATTACGATTGTTTGGACAAATTTGTCAACAGATCAGATTTTTCAACTTTTGGAGATGGATACGGATTCGCTGTACATGGCACTCAGTCGTCGAAGGTTTGACCAAGTCGTACGACCCTCCATGCGACATCAGTTTTTTCGCGGAGTATAATCGGTGGTTTCCGAGTCAAGCTTGTCAACGACACGCTTCACTCTTTCAAACTGGATACAACACCGAGGGTGCGTGGGACCCCAAACAGTGCGCCGATTGTCTGGCTCATGCCAAATATGACAAACGGACATCCGGCTTGTTCAAAGTCGAATACACGGAGATTTCTTTGTGGGGCTCTGTTCTAAAACCTATTTCTGTTCTGGGACAGAACAAACCAAACTCAGTTGTAAAGGTTGAGTAAAAAACACACAACGCTTTCACCAAGGAAACCTACCAAAAGGTTCTTCAAACGCAAGAGAGTGGGAGTGGAAAAAAACATAGGGTTCAGAACGGACGAAAAATGTATATTTACGTACACTCAAAGCCGCAATTCTCTTTCCTTTTTTATATTAAACGAGTTTCTCGCTTCTGACGTGTCACAACTTTTCCTACGCCTGTATAGACTTTTGTTTCGTTGACCCCTCCCTGCAGCTTCTTTTTTGGATGATAGCGTTCCAACGTGATTGTGGTCTTGATGAGTGTTCTAATAGTCGTTTTATTTCTTTCTTGTATCAGAGTGTGCTGTTTAAATCCATTATTTTTTGGGAAACAGTCCCCCACCTCCTCGTGGTGTTTCCTGGGTGGTCTTTCGTTCTGTAAGACTGACTAAAGTTAACATTACTTTTTTGTGGTTTAACTTTAGTCCGTTTTATAGCTCGAACGATCAGCGGACGGGGGAAAATATGTCATTTCCACTAATATCATGATGCTCTGATGCAACATGATTTTTTTCTTGTTTTTGACGCGAGAATACGTTGATATAACCTTCCAGGTTCGATTATTCAGTTCGACGGTTAGAACAATATTCATATTCTTCATACGTTGACAGACAGGCGTATAACTTACCGTGCATGCGTTTTGATCGGCCTTAGGTTCTTTAATAGCGAGCACATACGAATCTCACGATGCATTCACCAAAGAGCCTGTGTCATGTGATTCGCCCCTAAGGCGTTTTCATTCGAGAATCAGTGAAGATTTTTTTTTGATGATGTGTTTGTGTGTTTGTCGCCCTTCCTTTTCTTTACATTTATTTAAAGCTGATTGCATCACACTATGCAATCGCCCGTAGGTCTATCAATAGGGAAGTCACATCGATCTCACGATGTCATCATCGAGCATCCTCTGTCATGTGATTCGTCCCTAGGGCACTGACGTCATCTCCTGCTCCTGCTCCTGCTCCTGCTTTGGGGCGTGAGAAGTCCCTCACCCTACTACTGACGTCATCTCTTTTCCGCATCTGCTCTGCTGGTCCTCTCGACTGGACAGAGGGCAGAGAGTCGCTTGACACCGCCACTTCTGGTTCACCCACGGGTAGCTGGTAAGCATCAGTTTCGTGGTTCGTTTTTTTTTTTTTTTGTCGTTAGCCGGCTAATTCTTCTCTTTTTGCGCAATTTCCTTTTGTTTTCAAAATTATAAAAGAAATATTGTTTGAGACCACTTTTTCTGGTTAATTCAATCTTTAACCTGCCATTCGAAATTATATCAAAGTCTTTCTCCTTTTTATGCATCTGGTGATGCTGTAGTCGGTGGGGATGGGGGAGAACCTGGTGATTTAGGGTTGGAACTTGCTTGGTCTCGCTCGTCCGCCCCTGTCACAATCACCGGTCTCTTATTCTTCGGCCACCGTCTGTTTGTGTGTGCAGGGGAACGAGTTTTATGTTTGCGAGCGTGCGTAAGCATGATTAGTCGTTTGGATGCGTGTTGGAGAATTGTGTTATGTTGAAATGTTGCTATAAAATGTGGGATAATTGTGCCATTGAATTATTATTATTTGCAAATGTGGTGGCAGTTATAAAGCAATGGTTGCCGTATTAGTTCAGTTCCTAAGAAAGGAAAATGTTGAACGTGAGTGAGGGAAGGATGAAGATATAAATTGCTATTCGTTTGTTTAGCCTGTGAATGTAATATCTTACCTGTTTCGTGTGAGGAGACCTTTAGCGAACATTCCTCATTTGGTTTGTTTACTGTGTTATGCTCAGGTCTGTGTTGAGCTGGTGTTACTAATGTATTCAGCAAACACCTCCCCTCGCCCATCATGCGAGTGGCTGTTATGATTTAACAGCATATTTCAGACCGTACTGACATGTGACACATTGTCACATGTCACACGTTGTCACATATAGCTGTGTCACACGTTGTCACATGTCCACACGTTGTCACATATATCTGTGTCACACGTTGTCACATATAGCTGTGTCACACGTTGTCACATATAGCTGTGTCACACGTTGTCACATGTCACACGTTGTCACATACAGCTGTGTCACACGTTGTCACATATAGCTGTGTCACACGTTGTCACATATAGCTGTGTCACACGTTGTCACATACAGCTGTGTCACACGTTGTCACATATAGCTGTGTCACATGTTGTCACATGCCACACGTTGCCACATACAGCTGTGTCACACGTTGTCACATACAGCTTTGTCACACGTTGTCACATGTCACATGTTGCCACATACAGCTGTGTCACACGTTGTCACATACAGCTGGGTCACACATTGTCGCATACAGCTGTGTCACACGTTGTCACATACAGCTGTGTCACACATTGTCACATACAGCTGTGTCACACGTTGTCACATACAGCTGTGTCACACGTTGTCACATGTAGCTGTGTCACACGTTGTCACATACAGCTGTGTCACACGTTGTCACCTATAGCTGTCACACATTGTCACATATAGCTGTGTCACACGTTGTCACATATAGCTGTCACACATTGTCACATATAGCTGTCACACATTGTCAAATACAGCTGTGTCACACGTTGTCACATACAGCTGTGTCACACGTTGTCACATATAGCTGTGTCACACGTTGTCACATGTCACAACGTGACACATATAGCTGTGTCAGACGTTGTCACATGTCACACGTTGTCACATGTCACACGTTGTCACATATAGCTGTGTCACACGTTGTCAATGTCACATGTTGTCACATGCAGCTATGTCACACGTTGTCACATATAGCTGTGTCACACGTTGTCACATGTCACACGTTTGTCACATGTCACACGTTGTCACATATAGTGTGTCACACGTTGTCACATGTCACACGTTGTCACATACAGCTGTGTCACACGTTGTCACATGTCACACGTTGTCACATACAGCTGTGTCACACGTTGTCACATATAGCTGTGTCACACGTTGTCACATGTCACACATTGTCACATACAGCTGTGTCACACGTTGTCACATACAGCTATGTCACACGTGTCACATATAGCTGTGTCACACGTTGTCACATGTCACACATTGTCACATACAGCTGTGTCACACATTGTCACATACAGCTATGTCACCACGTTGTCACATGTCACACGTTGTCACATACAGCTGTGTCACACGTTGTCACATATAGCTGTGTCACACGCTGTCACATGTCACACATTTCACATACAGCTGTGTCACACGTTGTCACATACAGCTATGTCACACGTTGTCACATGTCACACATTGTCACATACAGCTGTGTCACACGTTGTCACATACAGCTATGTCACACGTTGTCACATGTCACACATTGTCACATACAGCTATGTCACACGTTGTCACATGTCACACATTGTCACATACAGCTGTGTCACACGTTGTCACATACAGCTGTGTCACACGTTGTCACATGTCACACGTTGTCACATACAGCTGTGTCACACGTTGTCACATACAGCTGTGTCACACGTTGTCACATGTCACACGTTGTCGCATTCAGCTGTGTCACACGTTGTCACATACAGCTATGTCACACGCTGTCACATACAGCTATGTCACACGTTGTCACAGTCAGCTGTGTCACACGTTGTCACATACAGCTATGTCACACGTTATCACATATAGCTATGTCGCACGTTGTCACATGTCACACGTTGTCACATACAGCTGTGTCACACGTTGTCACATACAGCTATGTCACACGTTGTCACATACAGCTATGTCACACGTTGTCACATATCACACGTTGTCACATACAGCTGTGTCACACGTTGTCACATGTCACACATTGTCACATACAGCTATGTCACACGTTGTCACATTCAGCTGTGTCACACGTTGTCACATACAGCTATGTCACCCGTTGTCACAGGTCACACATTGTCATATACAGCTGTGTCACACGTTGTCACATTCAGCTATATCACACGCTCTCACATGTCACACGTTGTCACATACAGCTATGTCACACGTTGTCACATGTCACACGTTGACACATACAGCTATGTCACACGTTGTCACATGTCACACGTTGTCACATACAGCTGTATCACACGTTGTCACATGTCACACGTTGACACATACAGCTATGTCACACGTTGTCACTTGTCACACATTGTCACATACGCTATGTCACACGTTGTCACATGTCACACGTTGTCACATACAGCTATGTCCACACGTTGTCACATACAGCTGTGTCACACGTTGTCACATATCACACGTTGTCACATACAGCTATGTCACACGTTGTCACATACAGCTATGTCACACGTTGTGTTGCCAAACGTTTCTTGCCGAAACACGCATGTAGCGTGGTGTGTTTTGTGTTTCTAGTCCGTCATACTTTAGTCAGAAATGGCCTGGGTTTGGAACCTATTTCACATGGGAACACATTTCTGGCCTTTCGCATCATGAGGCAATGAACGGCGCCACCCGTAAAAACCTGTGTCCCTCTTGACAGTCAGCTACAGTAAAAACCTGTGTCCCTCTTGACAGTCAGCTACAGTAAAAATCTGTGTCCCTCTTGACAGTCAGCTACAGTAAAAACTGTGTCCCTCTTGAC